>BQNB010044509.1:2561-28653 GCA_026074375.1 Tanacetum coccineum
CAAATGTTTTTCATAAAACTCATTCACCAACAAGGCCTTTCAACAAGACAACAGTACTTAAACCAATTTTTTCAAATCAAAAGTTTAATACTGCTAAAGTAAATATAGTTAGTACTGTTGCTATTAAGCCCTCAGCAGGTTGTAGTTAGAGACCACAAAGATACCATGGTGGATCCAAATACAATAGTGGATCCAGTCATGGAAATTGTTACACTTTCAAAGATCCACTAGGCAGACTCAAGCCCAAATAGGCTTGGGTCCCTAAGAGAAACTAATCTCTTTCTTTTAATGTGCAGGATTATCCACATAGAGCTTTAAAGAATAAAGGAATTGTTGATAGTGGATGTTCCAGGCACATGACTGGAAACAAGGCCTACCTTGATGAATTTCAAGACTTTAATGGTGGCCCTGTTGCTTTTGGAGGTAGTAGAGGTTAAATCTTGGATCGTGAAGTCAAGAAGTTAAGGCGAAGTCGTATTCCCATCATTAAAGTTCAATGGAACTCCAAGAGAGGTCCTGAGTTCACATAGGAACGCGAAGATCAGTTCCGAGAAAAGTATCCGCACCTCTTCACAAAAACCGCACCCTCGAAAAATGTTGCATCTTGAGCCTTGGGACAAGGCTCTTCTAACGGGTGGAGACTGTAACATTTCTCATTTTCAGGTTATTTACAACTTTAATAAATTCCATTATTTATTTTTAGAGTTTTACGCGTTCGCTTTTAATTATTAACTTATAGTTAAATCGCGTAAACTAAAAATCAACGTTCAATGTAAACGGACATCAAACAAATTAAAGTTTACATCAAGCAAGTGTTATATGATTATTAGGAGTATAATTTATAACTTTTCATAATTTATTTTTGTTGGTTACGTAAAACGCTTACGTTTCGCAATAAATTACATTCGGTCATACCCGGAAGCACCTTTACCTATCTACACTCAAACAAATACCCACGATTATACCCAATACCCAAAATTAACTTATTTTGCTTGCTTACAACTCCTTAAAACCGGACCTAAGAGTTTACATAAGAAAGAAATACAAAACTTCCACTAACTCCTTTCTACACATGTTAATTCTTACACTAATGTACCTTAGACCCAAGTTTCTAAAGATTGTCTCATCACTTGTACCTCCCCCCCCCCATTTCAGCCGTGGGATAGCCTAGGGAGGAGGAGAGGTCTTTGACCTTGTCCTTAAACCACCATTAATCCCCTAGTTTTATGTTAAGGTTGTTTTGGGTTTTCTTGCACTATAAAAGGAAAGTCCTAGGTTATCTAACTCTTACTCTTCCATGCAAGCAACTTAAAGCACACCATTTCTCTCTACACTACACAAAACCCACGGCATACCCTTTGTTACTAGGGTTCCATATATCTTTGATTTTCTAAGGTATTCCAAGGGTATTAACATTCATTCTAAGGTTATCTAAGGTTACTCAAGGTGTTAACAAGCTTGGATTCGGGTTTAACAAGGAATTATCAAGAAAACATATCTAGGGTTTTCTTGATTAGGGTTTTGATTTTGGAAGCTTGGTTAGGGTTTACATCTTGTGTTCATCATCCCACTTATCTTCTAAAAGGTCCATTTAAAGTATTTCATGTTCATTCATTCATTTCTTATTGTGTACATACTTGTTGTATAAGTTAATCACCACCTAGATTCATTTTTGTGATATAAAGTGTTTAAGGATTTCATATGAACAAGTGACATGAACATTTAGAGGACTTAATACATGTAAGATATACGGTATAATACTTGGTAGAATAATGGTGCAAGGTCCTTAAACAAAAATGATTATAAACTAACTTTATTAACTAAAAACCCTAATTACTTTTTATACCTACTGTTGGGATTCGAACCATAAACCATACATTTTATATTTTATAAAAATAGTACTCTTCACAAGGATCGTAAGCATGTAAGGAACTCGAAAAACGGAATTATAACGAACAAGTTATGAATTTTACAAGTTATATATATTTAACTATATAAAAACAGTTTTATAAGCACTGATTGAACAGTAACAATTACTATCATCAGGGGTTTAAATTTTATAAATATAATATTTTGATAAATTTCCTTAATACGAATCCACGGACATAAAGAACTCGAAAAACGGAATTATAACGAACAAGTTACGTATTTTACAAGTTGTATGTAATTAATTATATAAAAACAAACTGTTATGAACAGTAAATATTACTGTTCATCAGAGGTTTAAATTTTATAAATATGATATTTTGATAAATTATCTTAATACTAATCCAAGGACATAAGGAACTCGAGAAACGGAATTATAATAAACGAGTTATGATTTAAACAAGTTACGTATAATTAATTCTATAAAAACAGTTTTTATAAACTGTAATGAACAGTAAAAGTTACTGTTCATCAGAGGTTTAATTTTTATAATATGATATTTTGATAGATTTTCTCAATACGAAGTCATGGACATAAGAAACGTATAAATCGGAGTTAAAACGATAAAGATATGAGGTTTCAAAATCGCGCGTACTATTTATATTTTTATACATTTTTATAAAACAATTAACTTAATAATGAAGTATCATTATGTAACTAATAAAAACATTAAACCATATATTTTTACAAATGATGCATTAGTAAATAAGAATAATATTTTCTCTACGGGTACAAGTACATATACTTTTTAATTAACAAAGTACGAGTTAATTATTAATCTAACTTTTAAAGATTTAATAAAAACTAATAGGTGGTGGTGTGACTATATAACATGCGATATTTTATTTATACATAATACATTACACTCATACGGCCTATAATTAATTAGGTTGCTTTCGGATTGCCAAGACGATCCACTTATTTGATTTAGATAATCAATCATTCACTTACGGTGAGTTCATAGCCCCGCTTTTACACAATTATATTGTTTTACAACTTTGGGGTGAGAAACATGCATCATTTTACATTTGGACGCAAGTACCCTTTTAAACATATTACGAGTTGGCCTAAGTAGCTAAACCCACTATTGCCCACTATCATGAACTGTCAATTGCTAGTTAGCGAGCGCGAATGTTATGAATAGATCTATTTGGGATTGACATCCCCGTTCGGGTGAGTAGCGCTCACTAGTTTCGAATGTACTGAAACGACGAACGTATACATGTCGGAACAATTTGGATGTTGCGGGTTTGAACATCTACACGGGCACATTTTGTGCATTAAATTGCATACATAGATGTCGAGCTTCGGTGTCATGAGCTTAGTGCACTTCGTAATTACTATTTAACGCCTATATTGTATGTTACATGTCTTCATTGGAAATCTGTGGACCTTATTTTATAACATTTACTAAACATGTGAATTCACCAACTTATGATGACTTATTAAAGCATGTTTTTCTCAAGGACCAATAAGGTACGAGAAACAAGATCATTAGGGTGGTCACCATTTTGGAGTCATTACTATAAAGATTTGGATGCATTACAGTTATGGGAATATTTGTTATGTCTATAATCTTTACTTTTTATGGATGAAACAATTTAAGCTTCGGCTATAGTAACAAACGAAATTTAATTAATCAATGTTATCATTTTTTAAACGACTCATATAGAGGTCGTTCTCATATCTCTGCTATTGATCTATGAAGTAACACCTCCAACCCATATTCCGCTGCGACGCCACTGGGGTGTTACAGATTGGCATCAAGAGCCAAGGTATCGAGCCCAAGGTCAAAATATTTTTAATTCGGACTCTAACCATTTCAAACCATTGCATCAACAAAAGTTTTTATCAACAGGACACATACACTATTGGAGATTGCATTAGTTGGTTATGCTATATGTTTCATGATATGTATACATGTTTATAGGATGCTACATATATACTATGCTGGTCTTATATAATATACTTATATAAGTTTATTTATTTTCTGCAGTCATGTCTTCTGCATCATCCGCTGTCACCTATACCTCTGTGTACACTGACTCCGAACCAGGGAGAGTCTTTTGGGGAGCCGATGAGGAGATACCCGATGGAGGTTTTCCATGAGTCATCGTATACGGATATGATGGACTTCCCATGCAGCCAGTAGACCCACCATCCCCTAACTATGTGCCCGGTCCTGAGCACCCACCATCACCCATCGAGATACCATATGTACCAGAGCCTGAGTACCCCGAGTACTTAGTACCTTCGGAGGACGAGGCACCCATAGAGGACCAGCCTCTACCTGCTGATGTCTTACCCGCAGCCCTATCACCAGGCTCTGTGCCTGATTCTAATCCGGAGGAGGATCCAGAGAGGACCCGAGGAGGCATGCAGACTACCCTGCCGACGGAGGGATTGAGAGATGAGCCCATGGATGATGACAGTGATGATGATACTGATGATGATGATGAGGAGCCTTTTGAGGACGAGGAGGATGACGAGGAGGAGGAGGAGCACCTAGCTCCGGCCGACTCTTCTGCTATACTGTTGTTGACCCTGTTCCCTCAGCCAGGGATACAGAGGCGTTTGAGACTGATGAGTCTGCACCTACACCTAGACCACCTCAGATTAGGATCCCCTTTGCCCAGACACGTCTCCATAGGGCACGAAAGACTGTCAGACCTGAGCCACCGATGTCAGCATCCATGGAGGCACGCATTGCTGAGTATGCTGCCGCACCTACACCACTACTACCTGTTGCATCTTCACCATTACCCCTACCATCACCAACCCACGTACTTAGACCTAACCCTAGATGAGGGCACCATTAGGCTATACGCAGCCAGAATCGGATAGAAGCTGTAGCAGCATCACCACCCTTATTATTCCATCTACTTCCCACAACTGATGTTCCCGAGCTGAGATGCACGCCTCAGAAGAGAGCTGTCTTACTACTTTCCCTCACCGGATGCGAGATCGGGGAGAGTTATACAGCGTGCCGCGAGACCAAGCCAGGCCTACTCCAAGTTGACACTTGGGATAATTTGTTGGAGGCCATGATGAAGATGCATCCGACCACCTGGAGGGGGTCGGCCAGGTGTGACAGAGCTTAGATACTACTGTTTAGGCAGAGACGAGTAGTTTTTTCAGGTACGATTTGAGGAGGCATATGATGACCGAGCTTACTGTGAGAGCCCGAGTCAACACACTATTCAAAGATAGACCATACCACCGCCACACAGCTTAGCTTTGGATAGAGAGGCTGTATATGCTCGTATAGCATGGACTGGTTCTGAGGAGTGGAGTGCAGCCATAGAGGCACATGTTAGGACACTAGAGGCACAGGTTGCCACGTTGATTGCTCAGACCACATTACTTCAGAACAGTGACTACAGGCTTGGACTATTGCACACTAGATGCTAGAGATCCAGAGCCCAGGATTGGGCCAGCTGAGGCTGGCATATCTTTAGTCATGTATCGAATTTGTAGCTATCCTGTAATAGCCAATTAAGTTTTATGGGATACTCCCAGCTAATAAGGCTGTAGGACCTTTTTGTTTATCTTTTTTAGCTATCATTGTAGGCGTGGTAAGTAGTACGGGTGATCCCAGCTAACAAATACACCGCCTTAGGTCCATATTTTCAATTTTGTATATCATTGTACTGAAAATTGTTGTTAATCAGGGCCCATCATGATGAATTATTCGATGTTGTTTGGTATGGATGTTGTTATTTATGTCAATGTATGAGTCCCTTTTAGTTGTGTATTTCACTGTGATTGTGATCTTGTTATTATTTATTTTACATATGTCATGTGCGTTATGATTGTATGAAATCTACGTGTATTGTATCCTTATGATTTTTGAAAGAAATGCACCAAAAATAAGAAACCACGAGGGCATCACCCCCCCCCCCAGCCACCTACACCGCTCCTACCAACAACTGTCACTGATGCTCCAAGCTCTCCAAGCTTTAATCGTCAAGTCAACGAGCGCTAGCTCTAGCAGAACGCGATGCAAGCAGGATCAGATGACGGCGATAACAGCATGGATCAGGAATCGACGAAGAAGGCAAGTGCCTGTACTCAACGAGAATGCACTTACGCCTACAGAATCTTGAAGTGCCAGCCTTATAAAATTAGCAAAGGCAAGCCGAAGATCTTGGCCTAGACCCAAGTGGGCAAAAAGATGGAATCTGTTTTCCTTATCACAACTGATGCTATTACAAGTCAGAGGTTAAGTATGCAACCTTGTACTCTTCAAGGAAGTGCCTTGACGTGGTGTAACTCCCACGTAAGAGCTGTCAGACAAGATGTTGCATATGCAATGCCATGGACGGCCTTGAAAAGGATGATAACAGATAAATACTACCCCAGGGGCGAGATCAAAAAGTTGGAATCTGAGTATTGGAACTTAAAGGTAAGAGGTACTAATTTGTTGACTTACAACCAACGATTCCAGGAGTTGGCACTGATGTGTGATAGAATGTTCCCTAAGGAATCAGCTAAAGTGGAAAGGTATATTGGTGGTCTCCCCGACATGATTCATGGCAGTGTTAAGGCATCAAAACCTCAGTCAATGCAAGAGGCAATTGAATTTGCTACTGAAATGATGGACAAAAAGATGCTCACTGCAGCTGAACGTCAAGCAGAGAATAAGAGGAAATTTGAAGATACTTCAAGGACACAACAAACCCAACAACCAACCATTCAAAAGAATTAATTGCACCGGCTAACACTAGCTGGGCCGAGAGATAAGAAAGCCCTTATGGAGGAACCAAACTCTATGTGCCAAGTGCAATTATCACCACGATGGGCCATGTACTCAAAAGTGCACTAACTGCAAAAAGATTGGTCACTCGGCCCGTGACTATAAAGTTCGACCTACTGCTAACAACAACAATAACAACAACAACAATAACCAGAGAACCCAAGGGACAAATCCACGAGGCATCATTCTTTGAGTGTGGAGTTCAAGGTCACTTCAGGAGTGACTGCCAAAAGCTAAGAATGGAAATTAGGGGAAATCGGGCTTGTAAAAGGCAATGCTGTAGCAAGAGCTTATGTTTGTGGCTCTGACTGGAACTAACCCGAACTCTAATGTTTCACGGTACGTTTCCTCCTAAATAACCGTGTATGCTTTAAAACTATTGATACTGGGCCGATAGAAGTTTCATATCTCTGCTTTTAGTTCTTTGAATTGATATCATCCCACTAAACATTAAACCATGGTTTATGATGTTGAGTTTAACTGACGGTAGAATAATTGGGTTTAATACACTTATAGGGGTTCACTCTAAACTTTATCTAAAATCATCCCTTCAACCACGGACATGATGCCCGTGGAGATGGGTCTTCTGACGTCATTATCGGCATGGACTGGTTACTAAATATCATGCGTAATCATTTGTGAAGAGAAACTTGTTCGTGTTCCCTTTGGAGACCAAGATTTAATTTTTCATGGTGACCTGGGAAGCAACAACGGTCCATAGTCCCGATTAAACATCAATCTCGTGCACCAAACACAAAAGTATTTGCTGAGGATGTCCTGATCTTTCTGGCACAGGTTACTATGAAAAAGGCGAAACACGATCAAAGAGAAGCACTTTGAAGAAGTAACCAAAATGTCAAGACTTTCCTGAGGTATTTCCCGAGGACTTGCCGGGTATCCCACCAAACTCCGCCAAGTGGAATTTCAAATCGATTTGATACCTGGTGCTGCGCCAGTAGCACGGGCACCTTATCGACTGGCTTCGTCCGAGATGAAAGAATTGTCGGACCAACTAAAAGAACTTTCAGACAAAGGGTTTATAAGACCCAGTTCCTCACCTTGGGGAGCTCCGGTCTTGTTCGTCAAGAAGAAGGATGGATCATTTTGGATGTGCATTGATTATCGGGAATTGAATAAGCTGACGGTAAAGAACCGATATCTGCTTCCCAGGATTGATGATTTGTTCGATCAACTACAAGGTTCGAGTATCTACTCAAAGATCAACCTGAGGTCGGGTTATCATTAACTAAGGGTTCGTGAAGAAGATATTCCAAAGACCGCATTCAGAACTCGATATGGACATTATGAATTTCAAGTTATGCCATTTGGTTTGACTAACACATCGGCTGTATTTATGGATCTCATGAATCGGGTGTGCAAACCTATAATTGGATAAAATTCGAGATTGTCTTTATTGAAAGATATTCTGATATACTCATAGAACAAGCAAGAGCATGCCAGAGCACCTTAAGTTAATCTAGGAGTTGCTTAAGAAGGAGCATGGTATGCCAAATACTCTAAAATGCGAATTCTGGATCCCTATAAAGTATATTTCCTTGGTCACGTGAGCACAGTCAGGGTATTCATTCGATCTGCCAAAGATTGAATCCTTAAAGATTGGGCATCTCTAAGTCTGCAATGGAATTCATCATTTTTGGGCCTAGCAAGGCTAACTATACCCAAAGATTCATTGAAGGATTCCTCAAAGATCGCCAAGCCAATGACCAAGCTCACATCAAAGAAAAGATCAAGTTTGAATTGGAGTGACAAGGCAAGAGGCAGCTTTCCAGTTGAAAAGCAGAATTTGTGTAGTGCACCAAATCTAGCGTTACCGCGAAGGAAATGAAGACTTTATCCGTTTACAGTGACACCTTCAATCAAAGGTTGGAGGCGCCGGTGGCTAAATGCAGAGAGAAAGAAGTGATTGCTTATGCATCACAACAACTAAGAGCCTACATGAGAAAAATTAACACCACTCCATGATTTGGAGTTAGGCCGCAGTAGTGTTTCGCTCTAAAAGATTTGGTGGCCTTATCTGAACGGGAACAAAATGTAACAGAGTTCACTGACCACAAAGTTTACAACACATCCTTGATCAGAAGGAATTAAACATGAGACAACGCCGTTGGTTGGAATTGCTTAGTGATTATGATTGTGAAATCTGTTATCACCCAGGAAAAGCAAATGTAGTGGCTGACGCATTGAGCAAAAAAGAACGAATAAAGCCATTACGGGTTCGGGCCTTAGTTATGACTATTGGTTTGGACCTTCCCAAGTGGATTTTGGAGGCTCAGATTAAGGCAAGAAAACCAGAAAACCTCAAGTCCGAAGACGTAGGAGGTATGTTGATTGAGAATTCGAAGGACCCCAGAAAAGCCCAGGAAGGAGAAAGATTGAACCACGTGCTGAACGGGACATTATGTCTAAACAACAGAAGTTGGTTGTCGCGCTATGGTGACCTAAGGACTCTGATTATGCTAGCGTTCCCACAAGACGAAAATATACCTGTTCATTCCGGTTCCGATTAAAATGTAACCAAGACCTGAAGCAACAAACTGTGGCCTAACCCCTATGTTAGCAAATTTTGAGACAGTGTTTGAGAGTCAAAGCCGAACACACAAAAACCATCTGGCTTACTGGTATAAGATTGGTACAACCCAAGCAATCTCAATGGAAGTGGACAATATCACTATATTTTGTCACCAAATCTCCCAAGAACGCAAAGTGGAAACGACAACCATATGGGTAATTGTAGACCGAAGTCACTAAGTCTGCACACTTTTTAAAACGAGAGGGAAAACTGACCCTATGGACAAGCTAGCAAGACTTGTAAACTTGAAAGAAGTCGTCCACAAGGGCATGGGATAACCAGTCTCCGATCATTTGCGATCGAGACCCCCGTTACGTCAAATTTCTGAGTCATTTCAGAAGCTATAGTAACTGGCAGGGTATGAGTACGGCATACCATCCGAGACTGTTGGGACAAAGCGAAAGGAACCATTCAACTCTCGAAGATCATGTTACGCGCTGTGTGATAGACTTTGGGAATGGTTTGGGAAGGACATTTTAACCGTTGATCGAATCTCATACAACAATAGCTACCATGCTAGTATTAAAGCTGCCACCATTTGAGGCACTTATGGCGACAGTGTCGATCACCTGTGTGTTTGGGCCGAAGGCTGAGATGCTCGCTCACCGGTTCCAAAACATTTGTTCATGAAACAACCGAAGATTGTCCAGATTAAGCACAGAATACAAAGCTGCTCGTGATCGCCAAAATAGTTACCGCCGAAAGTGAGAATGTAAGCCTTTAGAGTTTTCAAGTTGGTGATACGAGTTATGTTAAAGGTGTTACCTTGTAAATGGGTCGTACGTTTTGGAAAACGGGAAAGTTACCCGAGTACATTAGACCTTTTCAAGGTGTTAGCCAATGTGGAACCGTTGCTAAGACTACAACTACCTCAACATTAAAGCAGGGTTCATAGCACATTTCATATCCAATCTAAAGGAATTTTAACTGACAGCCATTGCATTTCGTTAGATGAAATACACATTGAAGATAAACCCACTTTGTTGAAGAACCAGTGGAAATCTTGGATCGGTGAAGTCAGGAAAGTTAAGGCGAAAGTCGTAGATCCCCATCAATCAAAGTTCAATGGAACTCCAAGAGAGGTCCTAGTTCACATGGAACGGCGAAGATCATTCCGGAAAAGTAATCCGCACCTCTCACAAAACCGCACCCTCGGGAAAAATGTTGCATCATGAGCCTTGTACAAGGCTCTTCTAACAGGAGGAGACTGGAACGTTTCTCATTTTCAGTTATTTAACGACTTTAATAAATTCCATTATTATTTTTATTTTTATTTATTTTTTTAATTATTTTTTTAGAGTTTTTATTTTTTATACATTAAGCGCGCGTTCGCTTTTAATATTATCGTATAGTTAAATCGCGTAAACTAAAAATCAACGTTCAAGGTAAACGGACACCAAACAAATTAAAGTTTATATCAAGCAAGCATTATATGATTTTTAGAAGTATAATTTATAACTTTTCATAATTTATTTTTGTTGGCTACGTAAAACGCTTACGTTTCACAATAAATTACATTCGGTCATACCTGGAAGCACCTTTACCTATCTACACTCAAACAAATACCCACGATTATACCCAATACCCAAAATTAACTTATTTTGCTTGATTACAACTCCTTAAAAACCAGACCTAAGAGTTTACATAAGAAAGAAATACAAAACTTCCACTAACTCCTTTCTACACATGTTAATTCTTTACATCTAATAATACCTTAGACCCCCAAGTTTCTAAAATTGTCTTCAATTACTTGTACCTCCCCCCCCCATTTCAGCCCATGGGATAGCCTAGGGAGGAGGAGAGGTCTGTTGACCTTAGACCTTAATACAACCCATTAATCCCCTAGTTTTATGTTAAGGTTGTTTTAGGTTTTCTTGCACTATAAAAGGAAAGTCCTAGGTTATCTAACTCTTACTCTTCCATGCAAGCAACTTAAAGCACACCATTTCTCTCTACACTACACCAAACCCACGTCCACCCCCCCATGACCCGAATCAGAACCTTGTATCCTAGATCGAGAGCCACGAGGCTCTGATACCAATTGATAAGATCGATTTAAGCTCAACTAGGATTAGTTTTACAGATAATATTGAATGCACAGCGGAATAATAAGAAAGCAATATTATCAAACAAGGTTTTCTTCATTGAACGTTTCCCTATTACCCCAACTATAACTTGGGGCTACACCAACTAATTATGGTGTACTAACTAACTAACTAACTAACTCCGGTGTACACACACACCTTTACTATTCGACTCTCATCAGTCGATGTTTCTATGGATGGATGATCAAACTATTCACCCTACCTCTCTTTATATACTAGAGAGGCTAGGGTTTACAAGAAAACCTTAGTCAAACATATCATAATGTTGATTTTGTAACTTCCAATCATCATTAATGTTTTAGTCAAAGTCCAACATATCATATTAAGTCCTTCTTGTTTCATTTATCTTCATATAAGCATATGTAGTTTTGTAATCATCAAATCTCAGATCCCAACACATTTTATATTTTATAAAAATAGTACTCTTCACAAGGATCATAATCATGTAAGAAAGTCGAAAAACGGAATTATAACGAACAAGTTACGAATTTTACAAGTTATATATATTTAACTATATAAAAAAACAGTTTTAGGCACTGATGTGAACAGTAATTATTACTGTTCATCAGGGATTTAAATTTTATAAATATAATATTTTGATAAATTTCCTTAATACGAATCCACGGACATAAAGAACTCGAAAAACGGAACTATAACGAACAAGTTACGTATTTTACAAGTTGTATGTAATTAATTATATAAAAACAAACTGTTATGATCAGGGGTTTAAATTTTATAAATATGATATTTTAATAAATTATCTTAATACTAATCCAAGGACATAAGGAACTCGAGAAACGGAATTATAATGAACGAGTTATGATTTAAACAAGTTACGTATAATTAATTCTATAAAAACAGTTTTTATAAACTGTAATGAACAGTAATAGTTACTGTTCATCAGAGGTTTAATTTTTATAATATGATATTTTGATAGATTTTCTCAATACGAAGTCGTGGACATAAGAAACGTATAAAACGGAGTCAAAACGATAAAGATATGAGGTTTTAAAAATCACGCGCACTATTTTTACTTTTATACATTATTTTATAAAACAACTAAACTAATAATGAAATATCATTATGTAATCAATAAAAACATTAAATCCTATATTTTTCCAAATAGTACATTAGTAAACGAAAATAATATTTTCTTACGGATACAAGTACACACACTTCCATTTAACAAAGTACGAGTTAATTATTGTTTTAACTTTTAAAGAATTAATAAAAACTATTAGGTGGTGGTGTAACTATACGACATGTGATGTTTTAATTATATGAAATACATTATACTTATACGGCCTATAATTAATTAGGTTGCTTTCGGATTGCCAAGACGATCCACTTATTTGATTTAGATAATCAATCATTCACTTACGGTGAGTTCATAGCCCCGCTTTTATACAATTATATTGTTTTACAACTTTGGGGTGAGAAACATGCATTGTTTTACATTTGGACGCAAGTACCCTTTTAAACAAGTTACGAGTTGGCCTAAGTAGCTAAACCCACTATTGCCCACTATCATGAACTGTCAATTGCTAGTTAGCGAGCGCGAATGTTATGAATAGATCTATTTGGGATTGACATCCCCGTTCGGGTGAGTAGCGCTCATCAGTTTCGAATGTACTGAAACAACGAACGTATACATGTCGGAACAATTTGGATGTTGCGGGTTTGAACATCTACACGGGCACATTTTGTGCATTAAATTGCATACATAGATGTCGAGCTTCGGTGTCATGAGCTTAGTGCACTTCGTAATTACTTTTAAGATATTGTATGTGTTACATGTCTTACATTGGAAATCTTGTGGTCCTATTTTATACATTTACTAAACCTGTGAATTCACCAACTTTATGTTGACGTTTTAAAGCATGTTTTCCTCAGGTCAATAAGGTACGAGAAACAAGGATACATTGGTGGTCACCATTTTGGAGTCATTACTATAAAGATTTGGATGCATTACATTTTAGGAATATTTGTTATGTCTTAAAATCTTTACTTTTCATGGATGAACTATTTAAGCTTCGGGTTATTGTAACAAACAAGTCTATTTAATCCAATATATCAATTTTAAACGACTCATATAGAGGTCGTTCTCATATCTCGTGCTGTTGATCTATGAAGTAACACTCTTCAACCCATATTCTGCTGCGACCCATTTTGGGGGTGTTACAAATGTGATGTGGTGAAGGAATCAGTGATAGGTTCAGTTATAGGTACTTGAGAAGGTGGTATGTGCATAAACACACATACCTTTTACCTTATTAAACGAGCTAAAAAGACCAAAAATGACCAAAAACATAATAAAAATGCATTGTATACGTTGTTTTATGATTTGTGTTTTACAAGTATCGGATATTAAACAAAAGGACAAAAAGAGAAGCAAAATGGACAAAACCGAGTACGGGGGTGGAAAGAGTACAAGAAAACGAAGTCGAAGGCATATACATTATTAATGGGCCAACCCGTACTCATTTTATTGGGTCGGGTCAGTCCACTAGTCTTGTATCCTTATAAACCTTTAAGCCTTAACCCATTAATTATAAAGGTCCATTAAGTCTAAATTCTAAAATCTATTTCTTGGCCCAAAGTTATATAACTAAATCTAAGCCCAACACCCTTTTATAAACCCGGTCAACTTAATGTATAAACAAAAAGTCAAAATTATAAACAGATTTACTGTTTATCTCTTTTACATTTTCCCTCCATTCACACACAAATCACCCTCATGTACCCTTCTAGAAGCTGCCATTTTTGACACGCCTGACACAATCCAATGACACACTGGCAATCCTGTGGATTTCTATTAGTGGAACTAACGTGGATCTAAGGGCTTAGATTGATTGACAAGAATTGGTTATAATTCAAGGGTCAAGACTGAAGGTTGAGGAGTGTCTCAAGAAGCTAGAAGGTTCCTCTCTTCACTATAAATAGAAGACATGAGCACACAGGGAAATCTATCTAGGAGTAGGGTAATTTAGTGTAGTGTAGTTTTTTTAGCTTATCTAGAGATTATTTTACTTTTCTATCTTTTAAAAATTGTATTTCCTTTTGAGTATTGTAACTTTCTTCAAGTATTAATAAAATCAAGTTTTATTTTAAATTCGTGTTCAAATTTCTCTGTTGTGCAATTATGTTGTTTGTGTTTGGTTAACAAGCCCTCATAAGCTACAATAAGCTCACAATCACTCAGAAGGTTTCTATAAGCTCAGATAAGCTTATTCAAGCTTATTTAAGCTCAGTTGGTTGGATAAACAGATTTGAATAAGCTGGAAGATAAGCAAGCCTTGGAAGAGCTTATAGGGTTCTTAGATTGCTTATTTATAAGTTGGGTAGGAAATTAGAGCTTATTAGGACATTAATAATCCCTGTTTTGAGCAAAGGGTTGAGGTACACACTCCTTTAACTATTTTTAGCTTTATTTCTTGTTTAAGCTTATCATACTTCTTATCTGCTTATTGCTTGCTTATCTATGCTTATTTGTATTTATCTAGCTTAGTTCATTACCTGTTTTCACCTTTCAAACATTAATCCAAATCTGTCTTAGTCTAAATCTGATTGTTAATGTCTTAAAGGGGTGTTTGGGATATCAGTTTTTACTTGAAGTAAAAACTGCTTATGCTTCTTTTGGTCGTTAAGCCAAATTATTCTAGCTTAATTTAGTCTAGTTATTAGTTATAATCAGTTTAAACATGTGTTTAGCAAGGTTTTAAGGTTTTGAGCTTAATTGCATAGTTTCATAGTTTAAAACTAATTTTAACAGCTTATTGGTGGATTTTTCTAAATCTTCTCTTTAAGTGTTACTTTTGTGTTCAAAACTAGTTGGTATGCAGTATTACTTCATTTTAATCAAGTGTCAAAAGAATTGGAGTCCTAGCTTTTAGTTATCAGTTGAGAAAATACAAAAATATGAGTAGAGTGATTGGCTTCTTTATCAGCTTATTTTCTAGTAGATTTCTTTTTTTGAATTCTTAAAAGTAGGATTTAGGTGTTCATTAGTGGTCAGTATTCAGCTGTTTTAGATTTTTAAGTTTTGAGTTAAGCTTTTTGTAGCTTAATTTTTGGATCAAAAGTAGGTAAAGAAACTGCCAAAAGCTCCCTTTGAGTCCAAGTGTGAAATCTGTTTGGAGGTTTAATGAGCTTTTCGGCTCAACTTTTGAGCTTATCTTTGCTTCTAGTTGCTTATTAGGAATATAGGATTAGTTAAGCTCAGCTTATTAAGAATTTTGAGTGCTAATTGGGATTAGAAAAGCATTTGCAGCCTTAAGATTGTAAGCTAGCAGTACTAACTCAAAGTTAGTACTACTGAGCCTATTGGTGCTATTTCAGCTTATTTGGTTGGATTATTATGTGTCCCTAGTGCTTATCTGAGTAGCTTTTAGGATTAGTTTCAGCTCATTTAGCTTTTAGTTGCTTTTTGAGTCCTTAGAATCTTAGCAAGTCTTAGCTTAGTGTAATTTAGCTTTAAGCCAAAACTGTCACTTTTAGTAGCTTATTTCCAGCTTATTTTTGAGTTCTAAAAAAGGTTGTTTTACAAAAAGTGCTTATTCTCGGCTTTTCTAAAAAGTTTGTGTAAAAAGTTTTGCAAATAAAAATAAAAACTTGGGAAGTGGGAAGTCCAAGGTGAGCAAGGCTCGAACCCTAGACCTCCACAACCTCAACCAAGCCTCACACACATACACCTCTACCACTAGCGCCCTTGGGTCTTTTCCGTTTAGAGTTGCAAACAAAATATACTTAAGGTCAAATTTCAGTTTTAGCTTATTCCCCTTTTTAGCTTATTTTCTGCTTATTCAGCTAGCATCTTTTCCTATTCGTATTTTTCCTAGGTTCCTCATATTATTAAGCATTTTTCTTTATTTTTTTTAGATTTTTAATAATTAGTTTATTATTTTTAATAATTAATTTAGTTTAAATTACACGAAACGGAATGAGTACACAAGAGCCGGGTGTTTGTTAGCAAAGGTCAACAAAAGTCAACAGAGTCAACCTTGGTCAACTCATGAGAAGACAAACCTATAAAATTATCAAAAGGACCCTTATTGTTAAATCATTTTTACCAAATATCCCAAAACCAATAACACCGTTAGTCATTTATTACCAATGGACTAACGGTTGCTAAGTCCAATACTTAACCAAACCCAAAATCATTTACCCAAGCCCAATACCAAAACCGTGGCCCAAAAACCTTTTTAACCCAAGTCAAATACTCGGTCAAACAACTCAGTCAAACGAGTAAAGAAAAGAAGGGCGCGAAAATTAGTTTTTCACTGTTCATCATCTTAACCGAGAGCTAACCAGAGTCAACGTACTTAACCAGCTTGTTATCGTCAACGTCAAGGCTGTCCCCCCTCCTCTATCACACGCGAAGAGCATGTGTGCCCCATCATATATGCCAGCGTGGCGAGCCGCAACTCACACATCAACAATCCAAGTTGTGATAAGTTTATGAAAATTGAAGATTGGATGGTGGGATTTATTCTTTGGGCTACACTCAACTTTTTCACACTCAGAAGATGCACACCAAGCCACCTCAGCTCTCCTCATTTCAACTATAAATAGGGATAGATAGTTAGAGTAGAAGTTGTCCCCAATTTATGCATTTAAAATTGGTTTACCATTTTACTTACATGTCAATTTACTTATCAGCACTTTAAATTACCTTGTCATTTCCTTTATCGTATTGTAATTCCCTTTATCAATCAATAAAAACACAAAAATATTTCCATTTCCATTGCTTTGCTCATTCATCTCAAGTTACTATTTCATTCATTCAATTGTGTTCTCTACATGTTCATTAAGCTTTGTTAAAGCTGTTTTTGAGCTTTTGATTTGGAAGTTTGAAGTTACATCTTTGTTTTGGAAGCTTTTGGGTTGGATTTGGAATTCGGATCAATAAGCTTGCATAAGCTTGGTTTGGTTTGGTTTTGAAGCTGTCTCAGAAGCAAGGATTAGGGGTTTAGGATTAGTGTTTAGGTCTCCATCAAGAGCTTTGGACCTCTTGTAAGTTTACAAGTTCATTTTCAAGTCATTTATTGCATTTGCTTATTATTGCTTATTCGTATGCTTATTTCTGTTCTAATGTGCTTAATATGTAATGCTTAAGTGTTTCATAAATCTATTTTTGAATGTTAGTGATTGGATTTTAGTTTTCAAGTTTACGCTAAAATTTGTTTTAAATTTCCATCCAAAACTTGCACAATCTGTTGCATTGTTGATATGGCTAAATATGTTTGTTTAGATTTGCTTATTAGGTAATATTAAAGGTGTTTAGATTGCTGGTCTTACATGTTTTTAGTCGATAAAAATCACTTTTAGAAGCTTAATTTTTCAAAACTTTTTTTAAGGGGTTTTTGGACAAGGACCAGTACTAACCTAAGTTAGTAACTGTGGTGTTGCTTACTACTTTTTGGACACTAAATCGGTTAAAATTTAGTTTAGTTTCATGGTTTAAAAAACAAAAAAAAATAGTTAAGTTTTAGTTTACAGTTGAGATTTCATGGACATTGTTTGCCTCTGTAGTAACAGTTTAGGATCTAGGTCTGATTTCTTTAATTTAGAGGATTAGTACTCAAAAGTTGTGTTTTCTAGTTCTTAATGTGGTCTATTTTAAGTCTAACATCTGGTCAAATTGCTTTGCTCATCAAATTTAATTTTTACTCATTTTCACCCAAACCTGTGTCAAGCGCATCAGGTAGTGAAAACTGCTTGTGGCCATTTTAGAAGTTAAAATTTAAAAGGGTAAAACTTAGTTTCATATTTTCAAATTTAGTGCACAAATAGATTTTAGGCTAGACTTTAAGGATCCAAGCTTAATTTGTGATTTAAAGGCTTTTAGATTATCTGTTTTTAAGCTTAAAGGAGCCGTTTAGGTCATTTTCAGTCATCCGCAATTCTAAGAGTACCCAACTGCTTATTTGAGCTTTTAGCTTATTGAACTGGTTTGATTTAGACTTAGGACTGTTTATTTAGTTGGATTTAATTGTTAAAAGCTTTTTAAAGTTTAAGCACAAGCTTGTTGAAGCTTGTGCCTCTTGACAGTTTATATGTTTAGTGTAGTAGTTCCAAAAGTAACATGTGAGCTTATTTTTAATTTTTCAGTTTATTGAACAAGTTTTAAAAAATATTTCTTTTATAAAAGTTGCTTAAAATTGACCTGATAAATAAGTTATGTTTTAAAAGTTTTGCAAAAAGTAAAAGGAAATCAGGGAAGTCCTTGGGTTGAGCAAGACTCAACCCAAGACCTCGACCCAATCACTCCCTTTAACACTCACAACACCACACACTACACTAAACATAATTTGAAGGAGAATTAGCTTATATCAAAACACTACACTGAAAGACCTACATAATACTAGGGGAAAAATCAAGCTGTTGTGATATATAATAAACTACTATTAAAATAGTTAAAGTAAGGCATTAAGCTCACCACCCGCCCCCTCTGGGACTTTTACGTCCTAAGGTGCACAAACAATTAATTTACCATCTTTTTGAGCTCTTTTGATAAAAAGCACTTCGAGTGCTTGTTTTATTTTTCCAAGCTTATTCGTTTAGGCTTATTTTGAGCTTATAATTTTCCTACATTCCTTGCATGTTAAGCAATTTTTAGGAGTTTTCTTAGATTTTTAAATCATAGTTTAATAGTTTTTTCTGCATTTATTATTTTAAAAAACTTAAAAAAAATTCATAAAAATAAAAATAAAAATCAAAAAAATAAGTTTTCTTTATCCTAAAAAATCCTTTTTAGTCTTTTAGCTTCTAGGAAAATTAGTTTGGACCTGTTTTGTTCATTCTTGCTCAAATTAGATTTTAGTGCGTTTTCTTTAATTCCCGTCAACGTTTTTGTGTTTAATTACTTAATTGCTTAGTCGTTTACTTTCCTTTGCATATTTTATGTGTTTTTAGCTGTAGAAATAGAAAATCAAATCAAACCCTTGAATTATTCAAACGCGTGATCACGAACGTTACCGATTATCAATTCACGACTTCGTTGGGGAATAAACAACCCGGGAGACAACTTTGGTTAAAAGTTTGTTTCTTAAATCCGACGGAAAATACTTACTATACTATAATTGTTTACATTCTTATATACTTATATTATATTATATATAGTGTGTTTGGGCGTATCAATTTTTGGCGCCGCTGTCGGGAAAGCTGTGTTATGATTTTCGTGTTTCGTTTGAAGATTAGTGTCTTGAAGAACCTTCCTCGTGAAGTTATCGCTTTCCGTTTGTGAATATTTTCTTCTATTATATAAATATAAAATACAAAAATATTTTATTTTCTTGATTTTTGTGAATATATATATTAAATAATCACAAATACTTTTCCTAAAGTATTTGAAAATACCAAAAAAAAACAACAAAACGACCATGATTTCAATTGTTAAATCGACTCACCTCTAGGTTACGAACTATAATGGAAGTTTAAGGTGGGTTTGATCCTAAGAACATCACCCAAAAGGAGAAGGGTTATTCTAAATAGCGCCTTGCGCTTACTAGCTCCTCCGCTTTCTTGTACGTATTTTTAGAGAACTACCGTGCACTTTTGATTTATCGGTCCCAAAAATATTTTCTATTTGTTTTAAAAATACATAAACACCCAAAAAAAATATTCTCCGTAACCTTAAATCCGTTTAATTCTTTCTTCTTATTCTCTATATTGTTTAATTCTAATGACGTCATTTTACCAACCTAGGTTCTACGGGTGTGGAGGTCCTTTAGACGGTTCGATTTGTCGACAATGTAATTGCGAAAGGTGTGGAAATATGCGTTATAGAGGAATTTATTTTCATTGTAAGTATGATACAAATCCGAATTCTCTTAATTTTTTAACTACCCTCCACAACCCCAGTACGAGACGAATATTTGTGAGTTATGTGGAAACGATGCTCATTATGGTTATGATTGTCCACCTTAAGTTCCGTTTGTTTACAATCAGAACCCGTGTTTCGATCAAAACTTCGATAATAATTTTCCACTAACTTCACCGAATTTTTCACAACAAAATCTTGTTTGTGAAAACTACGGGGATCCTCATGCGACTTTTCAGTGTCAACCGATGAACCAAAATTTCAATTATTCTAATTCTTTCGGTTTTGACCAAATTCAACCCACGCAGCAGTTCGACAATCATCAGCCTCAGGAAATTCCAGAAGTCATTCCTTTTATTGAAAGTAAAGAATGGATTGAAACAAAGAACGAGCTTTATAAAATGATGGTAGCTTATACGGAAAAAATGAATCAACAACGTAAGCAGGAGGCTGTACTTGCAGCTCAAAGAGAGCAAGAATTACGTGAACAAGAGCAGGTAGCTCAAGAAAAGGAAGAATCACCATAGAACTCCGACTTTCGTCAACTTATTGAAGAAATGTATGGCACAAAAGTTTGTGAAGAGCAAATGCAAAAAATGGAAGATATGATGCTAGATTTGCTTAAAGATTATCGACTAAAAGAGCTTTATTGTATTCATAATAATGTTGAAGATATAATTGAAAGCGCTCTTAATTCTAAACTTCTCTTGATTAATTTGAATTCTCAACGTTGGGACGAAGAGCAAATTAAACCATGGAGTTTGCCAGAATTGCTTTTTCAACTTTCTAATGATTCACAAACTATTGCTGAAATTTTGAAACAACGTGAAGAAAAGCGTATTGAACGTGAGCTAGCGGCTAATCTAGCAGTTCAGAAAGAGCAGGAGGAGCAGGCAGCTCAAAATTTTACTCCATATTGGAATTTTCGTATGATCGACAATGATGATGCTGAGCATATTATTCAATATAGGTTATATCTAGAGAGATTGTCTAAAGCAATCACACCCGACTTACCAACCGAGGACTCTCTAAGCATGGGGGACGAGCATCTTAGCACTATTCTTGGAAAGGAATCAGACGAATTCATAAAGTCTAGTGTTGAGGACCTTGTTCCAATCCCAAGTGAGTCTGAGGAAATTCTTGAGAGCGATAGTGATTATGATTTACCTTTGTGTGATGATTTCTCTTCCATTGACGTTCCACGTGATGATTCCGTGACTTTCTCTAACCCTCTTTTCGATTCAAATGATGATTTTACCTCTAGTGATGACGAGTCACTATTCGATGAGGACGTTCCAGAAGATAATGTTAAAATTTACTCGAACCCTCTTTTCGAATTCGATGACGAATATATCTCTAGCGACGTAAATCCTCTTTTTGATGAGGTGTTAAAGGACATCGAGTGCAAGGATTCTTATGATTCCAACTTTGATGAGTCGACTTTCCTAGTCACACCTCTTTTTGGTTCTAATAAGGATGAGTGTTTCACTCCTAGTGACGACGTTGAGCTTTTACTTCACCATGATCCGTCTATAAGCGTTGTTTCCATTCTCGAGGGGTTCACCGATGAACCGCCTCTCGAAGAGAATGATGATTTATTTGATTTGGAATCTAAAGAGAATGATTAGAAGAAGATTTTATACTATGCTCCAATTGATGATTTGATTAGCGAGGACAAAGTTTTCGCCCGGGATTCATGAGATAATTTTTTCTCCAACATATGGAAGTTTACCCTTTGAGGATCACCATTATTTTTCCTTCACATATGCTATCCGAACTTTTCTTCCTTATTTCACTTATCTGGTGAATTCTCCTTTTCCTCTCTCCTCAGGGAGTGAGGATATCATTTTTGACCCCGGTATCTTCGCTTTTCATTTTTCTTCTCTAAATTCGGTGGCATATGAATGTCCAATGGAAGTTTTCTCTTCCACTTGTTTCGTCCCTATTCTCACGATGATATAGGGTGAGTCAAGCTAGAGACTCGCACAAAAACAAGCGCTTCGCGGGTGGCAACCCATGCTTATCCCTAGTAGTAGTTAGTATAATAATAATGAATAAGTGTGTTGTGATGAGGCTCGCCTCTTTCTCGTGTTTTGTGTTTTGTGGTTTGTGATGTTTGTCTAGGATTTCTTGGATTTTGAAGGCTCTCATGCTCGGTGTTTTGTCCATCATTCACTCGCTCTTCAAATCCTTAGCATGCTTATATTGGGAATCCGATATCCTAAATCTTATCGACTAACGTTTATCTATTAGCATACTTAATAAACGGCTTTAGATTTGCGTAGAGACCCCTTTATATCAAGATTATGCATTGAAATTAGTATGGGGGTATCAATCTCACATTGAGGACAATGTGTAGTTTTAGTATGGGGGGAATCTATCGATTTGATTATACCTGCGACCGTTGTTCTCACGTAACCCGTTTTTCCACCAAAAATATGTGATTTATGTGAAAATAGCAAAATTTAAAAAATTTTGTGCATAAAAAAGTGATAAATGTTGGAATAAAGTGATGAAATAAGTGTTGTAAATAAAGGTGAAAGAAATAAATTTTGATCCGACCGGTTTTATACCTTAGCTTTTTCCTTAACATATTTAAATCGAGTTTGTTGCTAGTCTTATGTAGGCTTATCTATTATGCCAAGCTCGATTTATTAGAATTAAAATTGTTGCCAGTCTATGTGACTTGTTAAAGTGCCGATTTTAATTCGCTAGGCTAAGCATTCGCAATTCTCTTTCTTAGAGATTTTAAATTACGAAGAACGAGAAATGATAGAGTCAAGTATAAGTCATGATATTAAGCATGGAATAGTTGGTTTTCTTTAGAGCTCATAAGTATTAATTGTGGTTTTTTCTCCCATTAGCTTGTTTCACTTTTATATAAATAATGTTTAATAAATAAGGTTGTCTGGTTCAACTTAGTCTTTAGTGACTTTCCACTAACTTGGAAGACGATGCCCAATAAAATAAGTACACATCGGGATTTGGATTTTTTTTACCATACTATATATATATCATATGAATAAATGCTTTACTTACACCTTAAAGAGCCTTCGGGTATATGGTGTAAGTAGAGTTAATCATGAGATTACTTATGCCTTAAAGAGCCTAAGGGCATATGATGTAAATCAAGTTAAATAAATAAGTAGCCTAATAAAAGCCAAATTTCGAACACCTTGATGTGGACCTCATCGGTTTTCAAGGATAGGGGTAGAAGCTAATTTTTATCTTTAACCGTCCCGCTTTATTTTCGGATTTAATAAATATCAAAATAAGTATTAAAGAGCCTTCGGGTATATGACATAAATAAAATCTTGAGATACAAAATTAGGAATAAGGGAGAAAAAGTAATACACAATTAGTATTTATGAGTAGTGTTAGTATCATGACTTGTATTTGACAATGATCTTGTTTTTAAGCTTAGTATGGAAAAGTGAAAGTTGGGGATGATGAATTTATTTTGCTTTTTTCATGATCCTAAGTATTATCAAAGAATAATGATAGCACAATGTGATGAAGTGTTGAAGTATGGAAAGTTATGAAAAAGCATAAAAAATGGAAAAATGTTGAAAATGGAAAAACGAGGCTTTTCAGAGCTATTGTTTCTTTAATCCCTTAAGATGAATACTTAGCTACTTTTTGAGGTAATTAATCAAGGGGGATATGATGTGGTGAAGGAATCAGTGATAGGTTTAGTTATAGGTACTTGAGAATGTGGTATGTGCATAAATACACATACCTTTTACCTTATTAAACGAGCTAAAAAGACCAAAAATGACCAAAAACATGATAAAAATGCATTGTATATGTTGTTTTGTGATTTGTGTCTTGCATGTATCGGATATTGCACAAAAGGACAAAAAGTGAAGCAAAACAGACAAAACCGAGTACGGGGGTGGAAGGAGTACAAGAAAACAAAGTTGAAGGCATATACATTATTAATGGGCCAACCAATACCTATTTTATTGGGTCGGGTCAGCCCACTAGTCTTGTATCCTTATAAACCTTTAAGCCTTAACCCATTAATTATAAAGGTCCATTAAGCCTAAATTCTAAAATCTATTTCTTGGCCCAAAGTCATATAACCGAATCCAAGCCCAACACCCTTTTATAAACCCGGTCAACCCAACATATAAACATAAAGTCAAAATTATAAACAGATTTACTGTTTATCTCTTTCACATTTTCCCTCCATTTACACATAAATCACCCAGGTAAAACCAATCACCCTCATGTACCCTTCTAGAAGCTGCCATTTCTGACATGCCTGACACAATCCAATGACATGCTGGCAATCCCGTGGATTTCTATTGGTGGAACTAACGTGGTGTGATCTAAGGGCTTAGATTGATTATAACACCTCGTGTTTTAGGTCATTTTATGACATTATGTAATTCACAATTTATTTTTAGGGTTTTACGTGTTTACTCTTACAACAAGTGGCGAGGTATTTGTATAATCTCAATTCAAATAAAGAAATGGATCAAATGGACAACACTCGTTGCAATGAATTAAAGCTGTGCACGAGGGCACGTGTCATCATGAGAACGGCGGGATCACTGTTGATCCCACGCCTTGATCGATTCTTTACCTTGTAAAGAGTATGTTACCTTGGATGAATCCAAAATAACAATGGTTGAGACTTTGTTTGTATATCAAAGTGTATGCGGAATCTACACTTTAATACTCTAGAAGTATTTATCAATGGAACAATACCAAACAATGAACAATGAATAAATAACAAAACGCTTCAATATTATTAGATTAATAATACGAGTACTCTTGTAGTACTAGGGTTACAACCTTGAAGCTATACGTTCTTTCTCTAAGATGTATCTCTATCTCTTAAGCGTATATAAAACCTTAACCTAGGATCTCCTTTTATACACCACAAGGAGTCCTTTACAAGATAACTACCGAACTTTTAGGATCAATTACAATTATAATCATATACAAATCTTCCTAAAATATAAAAGATATACATTCCATATTTATCTCATTGCATCCTTATCTCCAAGTCAGCAGCTTTGACCATCAGCAGTATTAACCTTTCTTCTAGCAGTATTAACTAACTCTGACAGTACTAAGTTTGTACTGGCAGTACTAACTCCATTAGTACTGTTAGTTATACCTTGGCAGTATTAACTCTTGATGAAGATTTATTCCCAACAATCCTCCCCTAAACTTGTGATTTATCTTCAAATCCCAAGTTTCTTCTGGATTAAATCTTCTTGTCTTCTGATGATGATTCTTTCAAACACTCTTCTACTTCTGAACTTGTGATCTGATGAACTTTAGTAGTTCATATGCTTGTGTACTCTCATGATGAACCTCCAATCTCTTACTCAGCATCTTTGATATCATTTCTTGACTTAGAGGATACTTCTTTTTTGTAAGCATATGTATGGCAATTCCATTTTGCATCAGCACAATGTGAACTCCACATAAATCACATAAACTCCAACTTATTAGATTATACTCATTCTGATCTCCTCATCAGGCTCAAAAAGTGTATGCAAGTCTCCCCACAGCAAGAAATCATATCCTTCTGGTTTTGAGGAATTATACCTTTCTTTGACCAACCTATATAACTTCATTATATCTTGTCTATCAAAATCATATAACATCTCACTCAGAATCTTGTAGTTCTTTAAGCTTCCATCTCCTCTGATGATTTTGTAGTACATGAAGTTTTCTGACAAAGTGGTCTTCCAATCCACAATTGGATACTTTGTAGATAGAGATTCAACATCTTCTGCAACATCTTCTCTTGGAACTATATTATATCTAAAAACCCTTCCTTCTCAGCATCTTCTTCCAACTTTTGTCTCTTAACAGTCCTTCTCTTTCTTGGAAGAGATTTCTTTCTTTTTGCTCCAGATTCTTTAACAACT
>BQNB010044509.1:30233-44430 GCA_026074375.1 Tanacetum coccineum
CTAAAGTACTTTTCTGTATTTTTTCAGAATTTTCCAAGTTAATTTACTATTTTTAATCATTTTTCTTTATAAAACAGTTTTTAAATCATAAAAAATTATTAAAAAGTCAAAAAAATATAAATCTTTTTTTAGAAAATTTTCTTTTATCATGTAGGACCTAGGAAAAATAAATTTGCATCCGTACGGTTAATATTTTAAAATTTCGTTTTTTAAAGAAAGGGTTTCGACCCCGTTCTCGTTTTCTTCGCGTTTTTAGCCTTAAACACCTCCGTTTTTGATCTAGTTTTCTTTATTCTTACTTTTTAGTCATTTAAGGTTTATTAAAAGTTAAAAAATCACTTTAGGATTAAAATTTTAATAATTAGGTTTTTAAGTCGCGTTTTTACGTCCCCGTTTTCGTTTTTTAAGTTTAAATCCTTTCTAGCTTTCGTTTTTAGGTTTTATTTATTCGTTTTTGCATTTTATTAAGTAGAATTAGGATTCCAATCCAATCTTTGTTTATTCAAGCATTGTTCAAACCGACACTCGATTTTCAAATTCACACCTCGTCGGGAAGAACGTATAATGTTGATGAGAGAAAATGACAAGCCTGATAGTTTTTTTGAAGCTGACTTCAAGTATCTAAACAAAAACGACATTGAAGACTTGTATTATCTTTGCAGAAACAAGGTCAATTATCGTGAAATCAAGTTGATGAATTCATTAATAACATTCATTAGAATTCGTGTGATTTGGGAGAGAGTTCATGATTTCCAGTTGAGAATAAAGAGTTACCAAATCAAGGTCAATTTAATTGCACCAACTTTGACATTTCCTGGTATTGAAGCATATGGACCGTACTCAATAGTCGATAAGCCATCTCTAGGTTTGATTTATTTGAACAGCAAAGATGTGAAACGGGTTATGTACTTGACGGAGATTGTGAAGTTTTGTGATGCTACGCTGGAAAAGGTTTTTAAAGAAGTAAAACTCAAGATCTTCCAATCAGAACCATGAAAGACACCACCTCTGCTTGGTAAATTAGATCGTTACATAATGAGAGCGTTTGAAAGAGAAATAACTAAACGTCTAAATCACCGAGATCAGATGAGAAAATGGGAAACTTTTGTGAATGGAAGACCAATTCTACAGACGATGAAGCTTCTGAAATAATCAACCCTTAGGGGGAGATTATTAGGTTCAGGAAAAGTATTTACTATTATATGAATTGGTCTTTGTATAGTTTAAATTAGTTTTATAGTTTTATTAGTAATTATAATGTAATAAAGTCTATCTTGGTCAAAGTTAAGTAATGTTGACCAATGTTTGACTTAAGTTAGGAAAAGCAATAAGTATAAATACCCATCTAAGATGGGTATTTATACAAGTCTTTACATTTGTTGTAATTCACTTCTCCCTCTCATTTCTATTTCCCCTTTGAAATGAAAATTTAAAAAATGATGAAAAATACTCTCTAGCTCCTCTCCTTTATTCTTTAAGCTTTCGTATGATTACTACAATACAAACATGACATATAACAAGTGGTATCTATCGCCGGGAGAGATATAGTGTGTGTTTCGTGAATCAAATCAAGCTTAACCGTGAGAATTTTTGATCTACAAGCTTTTGTATTGATGAACAGTAGGTTTCGTAAGGATTAGATTTATGATTTGATGAGTTTTTGATCTTAAAACGCATAATAATAGCTTTCGTAATCATCAAATTATAGGTTGAATATCTAGATTACGAAAAATATGTGTTTTAGATTGAATTTGATTAAAAATTATAGGTTTGATAGATTTCGTAAGCAAGAAATAGGTTTCGATAATTGTTTTAGGCGGGAAAACAGCTTTCGTATTTTAGTTTTGAGCTTTCGTATTATAGTTTTGGTTTCGTAATTGTCAAACGTAAGTGATTTCTTAGCTTTCGTAACGTAGTTAAACTTTTGTAACATTTACAATAGCTTTCGTAACATAGAATTTTATCAATTTGGAAAAGATAACATTGAGATTATCACTTTAAAATGCTTAAAATCAGATTGATAGATTTTTTTCTAGGTTTGTAGCTAAGAATTTACGAAAGTAAGGGATTTCTTGGATTTTATGAAAGTAGAGGTAATTTGGGTTTTATGAAAGGAGGCTTCGTAAAATTTAAGCTTTCAGTAACCGTTTGGTTTCATAGACTGTGAAAGCTTTGGTTTCGTAAACAAGAGGTTTCGTATCAAATACTTGGTTTTGGTTTCGTACTTCCAGCTTACATATCACATGTTTTGTATGTAAGGTTTCGTATCATAGTTTAATAACTAAGGGTTTCGTAACGAAGGTTTTGTATTACAGTTTAAGGTTTTGTAAGACTTGGTTTCATAAATGAGGTTTCGTAACATTGTTTTCATATTGGAAGGTTTCGTATCTCATTGGAAGATGTTTAGTAACACAGTTTTGGGTTTTAGAGGTTTCATAACACAGTCACTGGGTTTCGTAATACAGTTTCAAAAGTTTCATAACACATTTGGTAGGTTTTGTAACACTGTTTCACAGGTTTCGTATCTCATACTTTCGATTTCATAACACAGTTTAAGAGGTTTTGTATCTTCTAATTTGGAAAATTAAGCTTTCGTAAAAAGGCTTACGTGTTACTTAGACTTTCATAACAAATCAAAGTTTAGTTTCTTCAAGGTTACTTCATTGTAATACAAGACAAGGTTGTAATTGCTTGTAAACTTCACGATTACAAGACTTTATCTCCAAAACGATCCAAGTTTGCATTGTAATCATTTGATACAACATGTCTACTTCAAATCAACAAACTTTAGCAGACTCTAGAGCTAATGAAAGACCTCCAATGCTTAAGAGAGGGTATTATATTCCATGGGAAAGTAGATTCAGAAGGTTTTGGATAATAAGCTTGAAGACTGGGAGCGGATGTGGAACTCAATTTAAAAAGGACCTTATAAGAGGCCAATGATTCCTAATCCAGACAACGATCAAGAATAGATACTTGAACCATTGTTCAAAATGAATAAGGGTAACAAGAAGCAATACATTGCTGATGTGAAAGTCATGAATTATCTTCTTCAAGCAATACCAAATGATATATACAATTCAGTGGATGCATGTACAAATACTAAGGAAATATGATAACAAATTAAAAGGTTGATGTTTGGTTCTGATGTTACTAGTCATGTGAGGCACTCACGTCTCATGGATGAGTTTGATAAGTTTGCAACAAAAGAAGGAGAATCATTAGAATCAATGTATGAAAGGTTGACAACGCTTGTGAATATTATGGATCGTAATAATGTTCGTCCTATTCCAGTGTCAATCAACACCAAGTTTCTCAATTGTTTGCAACCAGAATGGAGCAAATATGTTACCATGGTTCGTCACAATCAAACTAGAGATACAATTTCATATGATGTGTTGTATGATTCTTTAGTACAATTCGAACCACATGTTCTCGCATCAAAAGCAAAGAAAGCTTATCATCGTTATGAAACCTCATGATCTTAATCCACAAATGATATTTTCACTAATCAATCTATACTAATTATATCACTAGACATATATCAACATTTTGCCTCATTTAATTTCATGTTTCAATTTCTTTTCATATTTACGAAACCCTAGATCTATACGAAACCTATTTCAATCAATTAATATCAACAAATAATCACAAATAAATGAAATAGATCACGTTTTCTTATGTTTTTCTATCACAAATAACCAACAAAACGATTTGGATCGTGTTTTCTTTGTTACGAAAGCTCAAAGAATTTACGAAACCTTATGATTATTTTATGAAAGTGATAAGGTTGCATATGAAACTGTTTCTTTTATACTTCCGAAAATGACTTTCTAATTTTGGCAGTTTTAGTCCCTCAAGTTACTTACGTAAGCTCTTTTGATCCCTACGAAAGCTATCTTTTTGAACTTTTCATTTCAGACCCTCAAGTTTCTTTCGTAATAAGCACCCATACAAAAGTTATCCTTTTGTACTTTTACACTTTTAGCCCTTGTAGTTACTTTTGTAAACTTTTGTGATCCGAAAACAATTTCATAACACCCCCTTGGAGTTGGACCACTTTTTTACAACAAACTTTTTGAACTATTTTGCAGTTAAGTTCCCGTTTTGACTTAAAATTTCATAACTCTTCCTCGAACAATTATCTCTTTTTGAAATTTCTTTCTTTTTGATAAAAATTTGTTCAAAATGAAGTTATTTTTGCTTTTGAGAACACATGTTTGTTTTCTGGTAATAAAATATCTAATTAAAGAACTTTATCGAAAGATAGTTAATTTTGCAGTTTTGAACATTCTTGAAAAGATGTTTGAAAATTTAGAATTTCATAAATCTCCCTCGAATAAATGTCTAATAAAAGAACTTATTCATGAGATTGTTATTTCTTGCAATTTTGCACACTTGAATTTTTCAAACTTGATGATTTTTGAAAGATGTTTTAAAAGAAATCATTTATTTGTGAATTCGTATTTTGATTACAAACCATATATTTTAGCAGTGAAAGAACATTTTGAATGTTTTACTCCCCATCAGTTCATGATACATTGATTTTGCATTTAAAGAACCACTTTTTGAAAAATACAATATCATGAGACTGATATAAACGGAGAAGATATGTGTTTGTATCTTTAAGTTAAATTTTTTATTTTGTTTTTGTTTTTCAAATTTTTATTTGTTTTTTATTTTTTAAAAAAAATTATTTTTAGATTTTTAATTTTCTATTTTTTTATTTTTTTTGAAAAATTATTTACAAAACGTTTTGATGTATGATCTTTCATTCAAGAATATAACTTTGCGAGACGTTCCAACTCAGTTGGAGTCATACATCGCATACCAATTCTATGAACTAAATACTTAAACCTTTCTTTTGGAAGGGCTTTTGTAAAAAGATCAGCATGTTGATATTCCGTCCCCAACAAAGTAAAGTTCAATGGTACCTCGTTCAACTGATCCTTGATAAAGTGATAACGGATGTTAATGTGTTTTGTACGTGAATGTTGTACCGGATTGCAAGATATGGCAACAACACTCTTTGAGTCACATTACATTGGAATCTTGTTGTAACGAAATCCATAATCTAGCCGTTGCGTTCTCATCCAAATGACTTGAGCACAACATGCAGATAATGATACGTACTCAGGTTCCGCAGTCGACATTGTTGTACAATCTTGCTTTTTCAACGACCAACTGACTAGCTTATCTCCCAGAAATTGAATGCCTCTAGATGTGCTTTTTCAATCATCATTACACCCTGCATGGTATGCCTCTGAATATCCAATTAGCGCAAACCCATAATCGTTCGAATACCATAGACCCATGTTAATGGTTTGTCGTAGATATCGAAAGATCCTTTTGACCTCTTTGAGTTGTTTTTCAGTTGGGTGTGCCTGATAACGCGCACATACAAAAGTCGCAAAGGCAATGTCTGGTCAACTAGCAGTGAGATACATAAGTCCCCCTATCATACTATGATATTTAGTATAAAACTGCATCTAGTTTGGTTGTAGCCATTGGTGTACTAATGGTATCACATTTTTCTGTCTTGTGTTTCTTAAGAAAATCCATAGTATATTGTGATTGACATATAAAGATTCTTCGGGGTGATTGATGAACCTAGAGTCCAAGAAAGAACTTAATTTCCCCGATCACTGACATTTCAAAATTATCTTTCATTAGTTTTGCAAATCTTGTTGAAAATACTGGTTTTGTTGACCTAAAAATTATGTCATCAACATAGATTTGAACTAATAAAATGTCATCCCCGTGTCTTCTTGTAAACAATGTTGGATCGACAATACCTTTTGTGAAATGGTGTTCGATTAAAAATGAGGAAAGCTTGTCATACCAGACTCTAGGGGCTTGTTTGAGACCATACAGAGCTTTCTTAAGATGATATACGTGGTTTGGAAAGTCTGGATCTACAAAACCATCTGGTTGATGAACAAAAACTTCCTCTTTCAATGAACTGTTTAGAAATGCCGTTTTGACGTCCATTTGGTATATAGGAAAGTTCTTGTGAGCCGCATATGCCACAAAGATTCTGACATCTTCGAGTCTTGCAACTGGTTCAAATGATTCCTCAAAATCGATTCCTCCTCTTGACCATATCCTTTGGCAACTAAACAAGTCTTGTTCGAATAATCGTGTTTTCAGCATCAGTCTTGTTTTTCCGAATCCATTTGACTGCGATTATGTTTCTGCCAATCGAACATTTGACAAGTTCTCAAACATCAATGCGTTTGAACTGGTTAAGCTTATCTTGCATGGATTCAATCCAGCTGTGATCAAGCATAGCTTCCTTGATATTTTTCGGTTCAATTGTACTCACTGTTAGTGCGTACATGCAAACTTCTGCATCGGTTTGAAGTTGATTTCTTGTCATTACAGGTTTTGAGGGATCACCAATCACTTGTTCAATTGGATGATTCTTAGTCCACCTATCACTTGAGAGATGTTTTTTATGAAACTCGTGCATATTTGATGGATCCTGATATGTTGAAGATGATTCAGCTTCTTCGAACATAGGAGTTGGAGGTACATTGAAGAACACATTTCCATCAAAATCTGCAACATCTTCTTGAACGAATTCATAGGCATTTTCATTCAAGACTGCAGAGTTTGGTTCATTGGCAACTTGTTCTACTGACGAAGATACTAATTGAGGAGCTTTATCTTCTTCAACGACAATTGACGATGATGAAGAAGTGTTTTCATTATCAAGAGTATTTGCAGCGGAATTATCTGACACTTCTGGTGAAGTCGTCTCATAGTATTCTTTATATAGAGGACCAAACAAATTATCCAAGTCTGTTTTTGAAGGCACTGATTGTGAATCTTTTGATGAATCTTGAAAATTCGTGCAGTTTATTCCGGGTTCTGAATTGTTGCATTCGAAAGCCATTGTTGTGAGTTCATCAAACTTGACATGGATCATTTCTATTATCCTTTTAGTTCGGCGGTTATAGATACGAAATCCTCATGATGACTAAGAATAACCAACAAAGATGCCAATGTCAGCCTTCAGTTTCATTTTCTCAAGATCATCATGATCATTTGTTGGATAACAAAGGGATCCAAACACGTAAAAGTATTGAATATTGGGTTTTCTTCCTCGAATCAGCCCATAAGGAGTCTTATTGTACCGTTTGTGTACAATAGAGCAATTCTGAGTTAAACAAACAATAGCAATAGCTTCGGCCCAAAGAAATTCTAGAGTTTTGGAAAAGATAAGCATTGTTCGAGCAGCCTCTACTAGTGTTCGATTTCGTCTTTCAACAACACCATTTTATTGAGGTGTACGAACAATTGAAGTTTTATGAACAATACCTAACTTTGTATAAAATGCCCGTAATTTCTCGTTTTTAAATTCTGTTCCATTATCAGTTCAAATCGTCAGAATTTGAACCTTTAGATTCCTTTGAACTTGATTAATGAAATCGATGATCATATTTGGAGCCTCATCTTTTGTGCGAAGAAAATATACCCAGGTGTACCGAGAATAATCATCAGTGATCACTAAAATTGATTTCTTGCCATTGGTACTTGCGACTTTTATTTGAACCATGTCACAGTTTATTTGAACCTCTAGTTGTTAAAAATCTAAACCAGACCAAATATGCCTTATATAATTTATTTTGTACTATGTATTATGATGGATGGTGTAGCGCAGATGGTTCACACTACTTGCTTAAATATTCATCCACAAGGTCGTGCGTTCGATTCTTGCAAGAGGGTTAAATCCCCTCTGCCACTTCAGCAGCTGACGTGGCTGCCACGTGGGCTAGTGGGACCCAGTCGGCTGACGTGGGACTCATATGCTGACGTAGAAATGGGCCCACATGCCACGTGGCACCAATCAGGTGGTGACACGTAGCAGAGCTAATGATCGATTACAGGTACCGCAAGTATGAGGTACTGTTTGCAGGTACGATACTAGGTTCGATTAGTACGAGGTTCAGATAATGATTGGTATGAGGAAAGGGGCTAATAGGAGTCTGACACGTGGCAATGACGAGTTAGTACGAGGTTTGGGAGGCAGCTCGAGGTCAGTACAAGGTACTGTAGCTGCATCGGGATCCGAGCCAATCATTGGTTCGACAATACAAGGTTCTAGAAGGGCTACATGGCACAATCTGATTGGTGGATCTAGAATTTGGCAGCTTGCCTCAGCTCAGTACAAGGAATGGGAGATCCAAGGCAATGATTGGCCAATCATTGGCCATTTATGAGGCGGTGGGAGCTGTGTAAAGATGAAAATGCCCTTCAGTGGGCTTGGGCTATAAAATAGAACGAGCAGCAGCTCGTTATTCATAAGGTAGGAGTAGTATTTAGAATAGTTTCACTCAAATTAGTTGTAGCTTATTTTTCATTGTATTTTTAGCTTATTAAGTTTTAGTTTTAGCTTATTCTAGCTTATTATAAACAGATTATTATTAATGAAATGAAGATGTTTGAGGTTTGCTTTGTTACTTAAGTGCTTATTCCTTTTGGCTTATTTCTTTCCTTTTGTTTTCTTTTGCTTATTTTTTGAATAAGCTCCTTGAGCTTATTGTGCTTTTCAGCTTATTTCTTCAATCGAATAATCCTTCCTTGGCTTATTTCGTTTAGATCTAAGCTCATATAATCAAATAAGCTTTAGCTTATTTCATTTATTTTCTCCTTTCTTCTTTTCTTTTTTGATTAAGCTTCTTTTGCTTATTTTGATTCTCTTATTCTCCTATCTCATTTATTCGGTTAAGCTTAACTTAGCTTATTTGACTTTAAGCTTTTAGGAGTATAGATCTAGCTTTTTATAGCTTATTCCTTATTGTGTAGTTTTTGAATAAGCTACTTAATAGCTTATTCGATTAGCTTATTTCTAGCTTTTTTTCCGTTTTATCTTATTTTTCCAAAACCTTTTATTTTAGCTTTTTTTAGTCTTATTGAAATAGCTTAATCATTTAGATACTAGCTTTAGCTTTTCTATTTCAAAATACTTAATATTTTAAAATTAAAGTTTTTAGCTTATAGCTTATTCATATTGTTTAACCATTGATTGAATTGTGATTTGATGGATTTGATTCTACTCATGAGGCGTGGAGCTTAAGGGCTACATAAACTAGCTTATTTTCTAAGTTTAGAACTTTATTTAGAGTTTACTAGCTTATTAGTGTATAAAGTTCAAAACTTGATCATCTAATAAGTAAATAAAGTCTAATAGAGAAATAAACTTGGCATTTTGCTTTGTTTATTTAATCAGGTGGTTTTGTATTCGATTCGGTTCATCATTCGGTTCTATCCTCTTTATCTTTTCAATTCTAGTAGTTTAGATTTATTTAGCTTAAAATGATTATGTTTGCTTATTTGTTGATTAGTATGCTTAGTGAGTAGATTTTATATATGCTTGTTAAGTGATAAATAGTTTAGTGAATTAAGTATGATTATAAAAGTGGAAATATTGATTAGTGATTTTTGGATTACTTAGATTGGTGTTTTGGTTATTTGAGCGGGCAAAAGGGTTTGATGATTATTTGTAGGCATATTACTAGATTAGTTGGTTGTTGATGGAGAGTTTGGAGCAGAGGCGATTATGGAAGGGTAATCTCTTTGAACTCTAGGTGGTGGATGTGGTCGAGTGAGGAGGAATTCAATCCAATTGCTATCCTCACTTAAAGCAAGGAATTGTTTTTAGGTGAAGATGCAACAAGGGCAATACCCAACATGGGTTTCAACTTGGCTAATGTTAAGGGTGTGTGGTAGGTTTGGAGAGTAAGGTGATGAGGAAATGTTGTTTTGTTGTTGAGAGAGATGCATGGCTAAGAGGTTTGATAGGTCTTGTAGTTAATTAATGTCATCAACTAGGCTTTCTCTACTTGGAGATAGAGGTGGTGTGTGTTGAGTTTGGTTGTCACTTTGAGGTGGAGCTTGAGTGTGAGTAACATGTGAATTGATGAGTGAGATGGGAATGAAGGATGTGAAACAACTTGTGATGATGTGGGAGTGTCCTTAATGTAAGAATTTGGTAATTCTTGATTGGGATGATTGTTTTCTTGAGATGGTTCATGATAAGGAGTAAGTGGTTTTGGCATTGGTGTAGGAGAATTTACATTGAGCTCATTGGATGTGTTACGAGGGTTTAGTTTCTTCCTCCAAATGGGTTTCACACTCATTTTGGCTACCCTTGATGGTTTGGATATGGGTTTGTTAGGAGATATCATTGGTGAGGATGATTGTGATGATGATGGTTGAGAATGTATTTATAGTGGGGGGAAAGGTTTAAATTAGGAAGAATAAACATTTAAAGGATCAAATCCAAGAAATGTTTGTGAATTTAGGGAAACAGTAGCTAAGTCTAGAGGGTATTTGGTCAAAAATGGATGAAAATACTGTTTTACCCGTGACTGCCTAGGCCGGTCCCCTTAAAGATAAGGGGACCGCCCTTTATGAATTAAGGGGGCCGCCTGCTGCTATTTTCCAGATTTCCCAAAAATCTATTTTTCTCAAAATTTTGTGTGAGGGTTTTTGTTTTGGTGGTTAATTTGCAGCAAGTCCATCCTTTTATGGCAATTAAGATTTTTTAGCACATAGCAATTAAGCATTCAACATTCTACATATATATGACAAGTTGTAGGATAAAACTATTTCACATAATTTTGGCATATAATCATATATGAATTGAAGACCAAAAGAGTGAAGAGCATATAAAATAGTAACTAGATATAATGCACAAAGAATTTTTCTTGACAAGAGGGTTAAGTTAAAAACGAACCAAACTTTTGTGCAAATACTAGTGTGTGCCTAAGTGCGACAAATGTGGAGTAGCGATTATTTCGACACTAAGACATGTAAAACCTAAGAAATAATCCAAATGCTCCTTGATTTAATTTTGCTCAACCAAGATTGTCGAAAATATATATTAGATTATATACTTTTGACAACAAGTAAGAGAACATTATGCATATGTGAAAAATGTTTTTAGCATATCTCAACAATATATGAAAATTGATTTTCATGTGCTCCTAGTTGTGAGAAAGACTTTTTAGAAAATAATAGATTGGGACTATTGTATATATGTATAATGAGATATGCATTTAGATAGAAGAATTTGTAAAAGTTTGCTTATAGACTTTTCCCAATCTTGTGTTTTTGTGTAAAATAGAAACCTAGACACAGAGAGAAAAAAAATTTAGTCAGTCAGGTGGGTGGTCCCCTTAAAGTCTGGCCGGTCCCCTTAGGGGGCCGCCCTTTATGAATTAACAGGGGCCAACCACCATGTGTGAAATTTTTCTTAGATTTTTGACAAATAGTTCTTTGATGATTATCATTTCTTTATTATGCCAAAAACTTAATCAATTTGTTCCATCATTCCTAGACCTAGACGTAAGTAGTTAAATGGCTCACGTTTAAGTGGTTTAGTTAGAATATCGGCTATGTTGTCTTCCGATGAGACCTTTTCTATAGAGATATTCCCTTTTTGAATATTATCGCGAAGAAAGTGATGGTGAATCTCAATGTGTTTTGTTCGTGAGTGTTGAACGAGATTCTTACTTAAGTCTATAGCCCCTTTGTTATCACACATTATTAGAATGTCGTCTAACCTAACTCCATAGTCTACGAGAGCTTGTTTCATCCATAAGGCTTGTTGACATGCCTTTTCGGCGCTTACATATTCCTCTTCGGTTGTGGAGATGGCAAGAGTGGTTTGCTTCTTCGAATACCAAGATGTTAGGAAACATCCCATAAACGTGCAAACACTACTAGTGCTCTTGCGATCTACGTAATCTCCCGCATGATCTGAATCCGCATACACTATTGTTTCTATGTCGAATCCCTTAGGATACCATAATCCTAAATGCGTAGTGCCTTTAATGTATTGGAAGATACGTTTAACCGCTTCTAGGTGAGAGGTTTTAGGATCCTCTTAAAAGCGTGCACAAAGGCAAACACTAAACATGATATCGGGTCTACTTGCCGTTAAGTATAATAAACTACCTATCATGCCTCTATATTTGGTATTATCTACGGACTCACCTTTTTCGTCTCTCGTGAGTTTGGTTTCCGTAGACATAGGGGTTTTAATTAGCTTAGAGTCTTCTAGTCCAAATTTCTTAAGCATTTCGTTAATATATTTTAATTGATTAAAAAATATTCCTGAGGAGTCATCTGAGATAGCTACTTTGTTATCATCTCCCTTCGGAAATAAAGACAAGGTGTTCAACCCAGGCATACTCATTTTGGGTGGAACTCAGATTTCCAATGATGAATCAAAAGATAAGGATTTAAAAGTGAATACCTCGTCTAAGGCATTTTTTATTCTTGAGGAATGAAGAATATCAAATAACATACTTGATGAGGAAAAGAGAGGTAGTTTTAGAGAGAGAGTGGTTAGATAAAAATTTTAAAAACTCCAAGGCATGGAGAGGGTATTTATACAACCCTTTGGTCGGCCATGGTTTGCTTATGGGATTTCCATGGGCATTTTGGCCCTATTAGATTACTAAACATTACACTTGACTAACTACGGGCTTTGACTAACTATTATTGGAAGTGACCGATACTTTTCGTATTTCTAGCAATCTTCCCCTAAGGGAGGTCACTCTAATTTACAAAGACTTAGACCTAGCATACTATGCTTTAACTTTAGTCTTGAGCTCGTAGTCATTAACTTCAATCATTAACTTGTGAATTGATGTAGTGATTCTTGACTTTAGGCTTTGACTTGTATCTTTGGCTTAACATGAATGTGATCTTGAACTTCTTGAGATCATCAACCAAGCATAATCCTTTTTTTTCATCTTATAAACTTTTCCATCTTGTGAACTTGTGACTTTTGGACCAACATGCTCATACCTTTCTTGATTTGTCAACTTGAAAAGCTTTAATATTGCATCTTTCTTAAAGTTCTTTAACTTTAACACTTTGTCACTTCAAGAAGGACGTACGGTATTAGAGTAGCAGAAGTCTTGAAACATGTACTTGAGCTTTCATGATGTCTTTATATTTGTCGGTCGGGTATGAGCATGTGGCTATGAATTATGACTCGTCAGGGATCAGCTGCACCAATCATCGGGAGTACCTGCAGGTTTAGGTTAGTGATAATCAACAGATATGGAAGGGAGCATCTGTGTCACTTCGTCGAATACGGTTGCAATAACCACGGTTCCTCGTTGATTAGTATAAATACTTCCCGTGATCAGGTAGAATTCCAAAGAATCTCCTTGACAGGGTTTCGCAGCTGTGCTAGCCGTTCTTATTACCGGAGCGTCTCAAAGCAGACAACACGGTATGAGTGAATCAGCAAGACGAAGTCTCACCGATTGAATAGAAAAATCAATTCGAAAATCAATCGACGTGTCACTTGCTAAAATGTTTTTGTAACACATCGAGAGTGTTAATCATTTAAAAATTCATCATCAACCGTTAATTCATTTCCCGGAACAAGTTTGATTCATATAGAATTGCACCATCGTTTCTTTCCAGTTGTCACAAGCTTGATTCGTATAGAATCGTACAAGTCACCTACCAAGAGCTTGTTTGATGTTGGCTCAAACAGAATTTCCATCGTCATTGTGAATATTTTAGTATCACTCTGATGTTCTAGCAAAATCACAAGGATAATGCATAAGACTCTTTAGATATTACTAGTTTTCACAGTGTGTGAAAAACAAGCTTATAATGGATAAGTGTCCTAATGAGATTTATGGATGATCTCTTGGCTCTAGACTCAATAGTGCGTTTTGGTTTTAGTAACCGGAGGCTGGAGCAGACTGCCACCTTTTCAATACCAACTAACTTGGAGTGAGAAATTTGATAGAAATGCATGCAATCTTTGTGAGAAATGATACAGGAGTCTATTGAGAGACCTTGGGTGGCTAGGGAAGGTTGTGCATAGCATTACTGGGTCCATGACTATCTTTAAAGTCAGACAACAGCTTAGTGTGTCCGACAGTTTATGTATTGACCCGGTTTCTGCCTAATTGTATGGAGGGCTTCTTTCTTTACACCCTTTATGTAGAAAACTAGAAGGGGGGTTGAATAGTATACTGGTTAATTCTCCGTTTTAAAACTTTGCTTATAAAATGGTTTGATTCGAGTTGTATGTCAATCAATCAACAATATGAATCACAACTAAACTATCTAATGTAATGAACTAAAAAAATAACAATATAAAGAGATAAGGAAAGAAATGATCAAACCAAGACACCAAGATTTATAATGGTTC
>BQNB010044510.1:0-44844 GCA_026074375.1 Tanacetum coccineum
GATATGATTAAGTTGATCGATCAATGATTAGTGATTGTATGTTAAAAGTTATGATTGTTTGTTGGATTAGGTGATATGTTGTTTGATTGTGATTTGGTTTGGTTGAATTAATGTTGATTGAAGTTTTGTCAAAACGCAGTGAAGTATTGTCAAAACGCAATGAAGAATCTGAGTCAAAACGCAATGAAGAATCTTGAGTCAAAACGCAATGAAGAATCTTGAGTCAAAACGCAATGAAGAATCTTGAGTCAAAACGCAATGAAGAATCTTGAGGTTTGATCAAAACGCAACGTTGAGATTTGATCAAAACGCAACCAATTAAAAAATTGGGCAGAGTCTCCCCTAGTCAAAACGCAACGAAAGTCTTCAAAACGCAACCTGTAGTCAAAACGCAACGACCAAAACGCAACCTCTAGGTCAAAACGCAACGACCAAAACGCAACCTCTAATAAGACAAAACGCAGTACAATAGTACTATACAAAACGACAAAACGCAATGTACTTTCTTCACCAAAACGCAACGAAGAATGTCTCAGAAGGTCAAAACGCAACGACGAAAATACGAACTTTTTCACCTAAAAACACCTAAAAATCACCCTTTTGAACGTTTTCACTTGGTTTCTTTTGCACAACTTGGTCCTAGAAGGTTATAACAACTATAAAAATATCAACTTTAACATCACAAACAAGAGAATCAAAGAGTGTCAAGAATAAGACCATAAACCTTCAAAAACCAAACTTTTGATCTAAACTAACCAAGGAAACATACACATAATCTAGCTAATCATACCATGTGCTCTGATATCAATTGTAGTATACATGATATCATAACACAAGCATGAATGATTGGGTTGGCAAATTATCTAGAGAGAGAAAGTGAAGTATTTCTAGTGAGAGAAAACCAAATGTAAGCTTTGTGATAAAATGAACAACCAACCCCTTCCCATGGCTAGGAAGGGGTTTATATACATGAGTGTTTATGCCCCAATGGGCTTGAGTATGGGCTTACAAGTGGGCTAAAGGCCCGGCCCAATATTATTAGTCATATGCTTACAATTAGTCATATGCTATTCTAGATTATACACGGGGTGACCGAGTCTTTTTCATAATCCTAACACTTTTGAATTCTACCTGATCACAGGCAGTATTTATACTGATTAACGGGGAATCGTGGTTATTGCAACCGTATTTGACAAAGTGGCAAAGACACTTTCGTCCATATGTGTTTATCACTAACCTATACTTGCAGGTTTTCCCGGCGGTAGCAGCTTCTAGTCCATGTCGAGTCAAGATTCAAGACCTCATGCTCAATCGACAAAGATATATATACATGATGAAAGCTCAAGCACACGTATTAAAGTCTTCCACAAGCTCTGATGTACAAGCACTTCCTCAAAAGAATATTTTCTACAAGATTTCCGGACAATAACAAAGACATATCTTACAAGTGGATCAAGTACTACCCCTTCCATTATGTGGTACAAGTAATCATGTCAAAGAAAATGTTGAGGGAGATTGTTAGCAAGCTTTCAAGACCTTGAGCATGAGGGTGGAGACACAAGATCGCAAGGCGGCATAAAGATTCAAGGATAAAGATTCAGAGATCTCAGTAGTCAAGACAAATCAAGGCCAAAGACCATGATATCAGTATTTTGTCAAAGAATATCAAGTTAAAGATCAAGATCCAAGATCACAAGCATGCAAATGGAACTTCAAAAAGAATTCCCAAGAACACAAGGATCCAACACTCAAGACGTCACAAGAAGGATCCACAATTGAATGACCACCCCTTAGGGGGAGATTGTTAGCCGTGTTTTTAGTAAAGTGATGGTCATTATCAATCCCGAGCCTTGTATAAGAAAACGTAGTTGACAGGAATTCATTTAAGCTAATTGGGCCTAGGTGTCGGGCTTAAGCCCATTTGTATTAGGTCCGGCCCAACATAAAGCCCAAACAAACCATCTTAGGTTTTATCTCTTGTAACTATAAATACCCCTTCCTAGCATGTTAGGAAGGGTGTTGCTTGTTGTTGCTTCTCATTTTTCTCTTTAAGCAAGTAACCATTTTTCTCATTTTACTTTCTCTCTCTAGTCTTTTCTCTCTCTAAAATCTTTTCTTATTTTTGTGTCATGGTGATGAAATGATATCATCTAACAGTCGGTAGACACGTAGGGTATGCAAGCTTTTTGGTTAAATTGTATGTTTTGATATAAGTAACATATTTTGACGAGTCTAAATGGGTGACCTAGCTAGTTGTCGTTTTTATGTCTGAGCTGTGAAGCTGTGTAACAGGGGATAGATGATCATGTGCCTGATGAGATTAATGATGCTAAGGGTGAACAGGTTCCAAACCATGTTGTTAAGAAATGTAACCTTGAGGTTTTGGTTTGTAAATAGGTGGCAAACCATGGTCGTGATAAACTAGTGGATAAAGGAAGACCACTAAAGAGGAAAAGGGTGTATGCTGAATAGATGGATGATGCATTTACTGAAGATGAACGTCAATGCTGAGAATGCAAAGAATGGGTCGTTTTTGTGTTATCTTCTATTACTAATGTTTTGGATCTTAAATTACCCTTGTATGTATTTCTTGTAATTTTTTGTTGTATGTATATGTGTTATGTTTAAGAGAATCAAGTTATGAAAACGTACTAGTTATGCAACTTTTTTTAATTATTTTGTCTCCAAGGTAACAACGTTGGTCAAACACAGTAGCGATCAAACACCATTGGAAAAATTATAGGGTCTTTGGTTTAGACAAAACGGGTTAACCGTCAGGATGAACAGTGTAATTTATCCACAAAACTACAATACCAACATGACATTATAGTGAAATGATTCATTGATTAATAACCAAAACTTGCAATCATACATTCATGAAAAAACTGAAAAGACAGTAATGTTAACATTATATAACCCCCAAAGAAAAATAGGATACAACCCACAAGCAGACCATCTCCCGTTTATAAAGTTTTATAAAAATCAACTTCCTTATGGACCTGAAGGCGCAATTGTAAAACTACCTTCCTCGTCTCCATCACCTTAATCAAATCATCCTTATAAAGACGCTTGAGTTCCGCCTTCGTCTTATAGGCCACAAAATTTCTCAAAAATGTTCCAGCTCTTCTATAAATGCACAGCCTTTCGTTTACACTTGAAGCAAACTTGCATCATTAAATTGGAAAGTTCTTTCTAGCTGAGCTTCCCTTTGCGTTGCATGTCAAAATAAACGAGCAATTGGTCTGGCAACTTGCTAGAATTTGCTAAAACCTTGAGTTCCTTTAGATGAACAAATTACAAGCAGCAGTCATAGAAAAAGTTAGGTTTTAAGATAGTGAAAGGGTTCAGGAAGTTAAGGTATGTATGTGTGTGTTTTAGATATGAAGGACGATATGCGAAGTTTATTTAATTATAAGTGAATATATGGAGATGAATCGACTACACAAATGAAGAGTCAAAAATGCAATTATTACATTAGGAAGGCAAATATAAAACATGGCTAAACTTTGATAGCACATCATGAAATGATTTCAAGGACCAAGCATGCAAGTGACATGTAGAACATTTATTGTGTATTTGGCGGGAAATGGAAAACCAATAGCACGCATTGAGGGACCAATGGTGCAAGTTACAAAAACACTAACAAAACCACTGGGTAACCCAAAGAACAACGGTCATAAAGTCTACGGCCTTTTTTACTAGGCAAAAACACAAACAAAGTTAAAATTAGAAAACCGTTTCAAAAATGTCTTCATCTTCTTCCATCCCTCCTACAGAGTGTAAACGTAGGCTTCCATTGATGACACTTACCTCTTGGACACTAGAAAACCCTGCTAGACGATTTGGTGTTTCCCCTAACAAATATGTAATTCGTTGCATTTTTCTAGATCTTATTTTATTAGCTAATTTTAAATTCTCTTATTTTTTAAAAAAGGGAATCAAGCATTGTAAAAGATGGCATTGGTGTGATTCGGGGTTAGAGAATAAACGGTACAGATATCATTTGTATGAGATGCATCTGCTTCTTAATCCCTCGTAAAGAGAAGAACTAGGAAATGAAGTAAGAAACCAAGAAGAATTTGCCGTCCTTCAAGTTGAGTTGCTGATATGAAAGGTCAAATGCAGCAACTCGTGGAAGAATTAAAGAAAAGTCAAAAAAATGCTTTTTTGGAAGTCAATTGTGATAGTGTTTGGGGTAGTGGTTTCGTTTATGTTTGTTATGAATTAATTAGTTGGGGTTTATTTAGTCTAATCAGTTGTATGAATTATCCATGATCAGTTGTTGTTCTTGGTGCCAAATGGTTATGCAGATTATTTGACTTTTGCTAAATCATACCAATGAACCCAATTGACTTTTGCTAAATCATACCAGTAGACTTTATAAGTCAAATAACAATAACTAAATGTTGAATTTATTAGTCAAACAAATTAACACATACATCCACGACAATATGACTAAAACATAAACTATTCATTCCATCAATCAACTCAAAACCACATTCATCCACAATACCATAACCCATTACCTACCCAGAACATCTACCCAATAAGCAACTACCCTAAAGCTTTACATTGTACAGTAAACATAAAACCCAAACACAACCTAGCTGATGATGAGAAATTTCAGCATTCTTCAACCATAGCAAGGATTTCTTTAACCTCATTACGTAAACTCAACAACCCTGGGATAATCTAAACAGACCTTTGACACATTGGTGGATTAAACCACCGAAGGAAGTTGATACAGGTTGGACTCTGAAAATAAAAGAAAATGGATGTGTAAATAAACAAACAAAATGATTTGTTACATATATTTCGATCGGATCATACTTACAAGTGTAAGACAACCATAGAAACGATGACCAGGATTCCGATTAGTCCATGATGTTCTAATCACAGTTTCTAAACCACAGGCACAACGAACCATTTTATAATTTTTGTCTTATACCTTGCAAACCATCATTTATAATACACAAAAACGAGTCAGGGACCAATTGTGACACCTTAGGCAAATCCCACATCGGCCGTGGCCTAGAGAGATGCTGGGTTCATAAGATAACACTCGCCTTACAATTACACAACGCGTTTTGTGGTCTACTGCGAGTGGGATTCCTATGAACTGGCAGTTAAGCATGCTCGTATGAGAGTAGCACTCGTATGGGTGACCTATCGGGAAGTCTCACACGAGGGCCACAAAAACAAAGTCGTGAGCCTGCGGGCAAAGCAGACAATATTGTGGTCTGAGTAAGGCAGGGTGTTACAAGTGCCTTAACCCATATTATTAAACACCTTAATTCTTACTTTAGAAACACAATTACCCACTTCCATCCTTAATCATCATATTATCATATCTTGATTTGTAACATCCCAAAACCGGTTTTTAAGTATTTTATTACAAGAATGCCATGTGAATGAGTTTGACTACGACTTTATAAGTTTGAAAGCTTTATGTGATTGTTAGTTAAACTCGATAGTCAAACTTAAGTTAAATGTTAGTCAAAGTGGTTAATATATGTTTATGAGAAGTATTATGTGACCCAATTATAAGAGAAAAGAACCTGAGGGACCTAAGATGCTAAAATCCCAAACTAGTACTAGAACCTCTAGGTTTTAGTACTAGAACCTCAAGGTTTTAGCCTGCAGGGACCAAAGTTGCCAAATGACCAAAGTAGTACTAGAACCTCAAGGTTTTAGCCTGCAGGGACCAAAGTTGCCACAATTGAAAACTTGTGCCAGATTTAATGAGATATAATCTCATATGTTCTATAATGTTCTAGGGTTGTGTGGTGTTCTGTGTGTGTTGAGCCATGAAAGAAATGAGGGAAAAACAATGATGGTCTAATTGATGATTGAAGGTGAATAGAGATCCCAAATCAAGAAATAAGCTTATACCAATGATCCTACACAAGTAAGTAACCTCCTATTGAGTTGAATTGGTAATTTATGAGTTAGGGTTTATGTACCCAATTTGGGGGTTTTGGGTAAAAAGTGTTTTAAAGCAAAGTGATAAGGTTATAATAATTATGGATGAAGTTATTTTGATTAAAGTTAGTAATTTTGTGGGTTTTCATCATATGATCAAGATATGATCATATGATGATTAGAGATGTTGAAAGGTAAGCTAATGATTGTATAAACCATTGTTATAGTGTGTTAATAATGTGTATACGTATTTATGAATTGTGTTATGGTTTAGGAAACAAGGATAATGATGATGATGATTATTATTAGTAATAAGCTTAGCTTGGAGCTAAGATAAGTAAAATGATTATAACATGTTATATTGAATTTTGATATATATGTGTTATGTGTATGATTGAACTATGGTAAAGGATGTTTGGGTTTATGGTGTTGAATTAAAGAAGAATGAGGAGCTAGTTGGCCTAACTAGCCAAGTATGTGTTAGACTAGTGTGGAACTAGTTAAGGTATATGATGACTAGATGAGTTGTTATAAAGATGGTTTAAGTAATGATATTTGTGTTATAATGTGAATGTTAATGGTATAAGTGCTTTATGCAAGCGATGGTATGATTTAGTCCTTTGGACTACAAATGGAATGAATGTAATGCTTATATGGATGAATGAAGTATAATGCCATGTTATTACTCGTTTTACTTACTAAGCGAAAGCTTACGTGTTTAAGTTGCAATGTTTTGTAGGTCTAATGTGAAGAAGGTAAGGCCTTGGAATAAGGCACATGGTTTATGAGAGTATATGTTGGATTATGCATATGAAGTAAGTGTTAGTAGCCGAGCTCAAATCGATGTTGAACCCCCAAGTAAACTAAAATGGTTTGTAAATGATCTTATCAAGTGTCAAGGTCTTTTGTATGGTCTTGTATATAAATAGATGCAAATAGGTCAAAAGAGGAATGTAGAACGGGTCAAAACGGGGGGCTTGGCAAACCCCGTAAAGTATATGTTTTGGGTCGTTTAGACCGTAAATGTTTATGGAAATGATGTAATATATTATTAATGAATTCTGGAAGTTTTGATGTTATGTCATGTTATCAAGGTCGTTTTCCGGAAAAATGGGTCAAAGTGCACCAAAGGAGTGTGTAGAAAATGGGTCATGTTGTTTTAGTCGTAAAAACTAATCTGTAAAGAGTTAGAAGGCGTGCCACCCGCCGTTTCGAAGGTATTCGAGTCTAGTTTCAGTTAGTAATACTTACAAGAAGTGAATGGTTATGTATCTTTGTTAGTTTTTAAAATAGTGACAGCAGGTCTGTTTTGGTATGTCGTTTCCGCGAAAAGTTTTTAATTTTTGGTCAAATTTAGAGTCGGGAAAGGGGCGTTTCACCAATGGTGCAAGCGCTAAACGACAAAATAAAGCAACAGTACAACACCCGTTATAAAAAACAAAAAAACGAAAAAAAATTGACCCAGGGACCAACGGTGAAAAATTGAAATTACTAAATTGCCCATCGTTGAAAAGTCAAACTAACACCCGCACGTATAACGGGGCTCGAGGGACCAAACGGGTAACGAAAATCGACTTTAAGGATTAACGACATCGACTCCCATTATCTAGGGACTGAATCCGCAATCAGGCCTAAGTTTAGGGACGAACGGTGTAATTTACCCTAATTTTTTTGGGGGGATATGCAGCATATCATCAAAATTTATTTGAACAGTATAAAATTATATTTGTAATGTACATGATGTAACACTACACACGTACATTTATTTGTTTTTCGGCTTATATTTTTTAAGCTTTAATTTTTTAATTTATTTTGAGACTTGTGAGTTTATAGAAGTTTATTATGATATGATAAACTCATATAAGCTCTTAAATTTCAAAATAAACCTAAAAATTATAACGTGTAAAATATAAGCCGAAATCAAATAAGCACATTAGCCCACATATAAATTGAAACAAACACCCCTTTAAATATGGTTGAAATTAAAATTAGGATATTTAGAAATAACTTATTTTATGGGCATTTAGGTTGGTCACAATGGAGGGTGAGTCATCATTCTAACATACATTGTCACGCAGCACCACCCATTAACCCCCCCTCTCTCCTTCACGAGCGACTCAAGAAAAAAGAAGAAAAAGTGGTGACCAGCCTCACCATTCATTATTATTTTTTGAATGTGTGCTGTGTATTGATGAGGTGTCATTTTATACACTTTTTCGGGATCATTTAACCCCCTTAATCATGCAAATATGCTCAAAATACGTGCTTTATCATTTTTTTGTATTTTTAGCACTTGGATATCATTTGGAGAAAATATACGTGACTTAGCCTCAATTTGAGAAGAAACAGACGAGATTACAACTCTACACGAATTTCAATATCAAAAGAGCATACAGTGGCTGGAGACGCCGTCAGGAGGCTCAAGCGACGACGTCAGGAGGCTCAAGCGACGGCGTCAGGATTCTGGTGATGGCTTCAGAAGTAGCCGACTCAAAAGACACCCTTAGAAGATTCGCGGGCTGACGGCGTCGCAACTTACAAGCGACGCTGTCGCGTTTACTTTTCTATATATGCAAACCCTAAATCTTGTGTTAAGGAGTGAAATTCGTAGGGTATTTTAGAGGAACGATTTTTATCAGCTTTTGGGTGAATTTTAGGGTTCTCAAACCCTTTTGTATCCACCAATTACTCCATGATTAATTAAAGTGAAGATCTCTCATCCTTTAATCTTTCAATATGTCTATGTATTGTTTGATTATTTGTTCTTTGCTTTCAATTAACATGCTAGGCTAAATTAATTAGTGTTTGCTTATGATTGCATAAAACTTAGTTTGTAAATCCTTTTACTACTGCTTCTTGTTGATGAGTGTGCGCGTTAGGCTCTAGAAAACTAGCTTCTTAATTGCTTGCGAAGACGTATAGGGAAATGTGATTGTGTAGAAAGGATACCATCGCAATAGTCTTCATACCACCTTGCCCTAATATGGCTGATCACCTTTTAAGTGTTTGAATGCGTGTAATGTATTCTTAGGGGCCTTGTAATAGTCTTCATACTACCTTACTTGTGCGTTGCCTGAACGGAATATAACATAGACGGCGGGTTCGTGTAATTCGTTTATGAATTAGGAAATACTTACACATTACATCACAAGGGTGATGGGCAATAGGATTAATAGGATCAAACTAAGGAGTAGTACATGATTAAGTGAACACGTTTGTTTACCTATACGAGTTTCCACATAGTTATTTTAGATTTAATTTAGTTTATTAGTTAATTAGCTTTAAAACAAAACCCCTTCAACCCAAAGATTTTACTTACTTTCAAAAAAAAAAAATATATAAAAATACAAAAATAATATTCTCTCAACCCTTAGACCTTAGTCACATTTAATTCGAGCCTTCACAAACTATTCTCCTAGAGAACGATAACAACCCTCGAGTCTTACCTATACTACACTGCAACGATTAAATACTTTGCCTAGGGGATTGTAAAACTTCTTGTGAGTTTGCAAAACCTGCATCATATATTTTGTGAGGTATGTTTTTATAAAGTGATTATTTTTTAATTGTGATGACCATTGAAGCTAAAATGTGATGATAATGTTGATATGCTAAATGATTACGTGGAGGTGACGATATAAGTAATCATTGTAACTAGTCTTTCGCTATGTTTGGTGCACGAACTTATCAGAACTTATCATAGTATGGGCTTATTTTTTTTAGAAAAATAAGCTACCATTAAAAATAAGTCTCGTTTGGCTGACACAGCTTGAAGGAGCATGTAAAAAAAATAAGCTACTAAATGAAATGCTAGTTAAACTAGCATGTAAAAATAAGCTCCAGCAACATGCTCCACCAACCAGCTCCAACAACCAACTCCAGCGATTCGCTCCAGTTCCTACTAATGCCAAACATACCCTTTGTGTGTGTTTAGCGCGATTATTTAGAAGCTGTTAGTTTTACCGTTAGATGCAACATCTTACAATTATTAACAGTCGTTACTACTTACTATTTATTGCTGTTGTTTAGTTATTTTCGATAAATCTTAATTATGTTTATAATATAAAAATAAAATGGGATTATAAGATTGATGCTTGGAACTAACGACAAAACTTTAAAATGATTTACTTCCTACAGCTAGAACGCAATAATATCAAATGAATATACAAAGGAATAAAATATCTTACTAATTGTTTCAATTTTTTAATCAGAGAGATTTTTTGGGTGGTTGTGGTCTCAGGAAGTTAAATGAAATGAAAGCAATAATAATTACTTTAAAAGTTTTACTACATTTGTTTAAAAATTATCCAACTAGTGTTGTTTATTTTTTTCTCTAAGCTAATATAGTAACAGAAATGAAAATGAAAATTGAACTTTGGTAAATACAACGTGAACAGAAAGAAATACTAAATTAACGAATACAAACGAATTGATGTAGTTTCTCTTCAGTTTTTCAATAATTTATTCGCGTATTTCTTGATGCATTGCATTTGCATGTTTGGACTTAACAAATTAGATATCAGTAGGCTCATTAACTATACAAACAATCACACCTAAAATATTACAATGCTTGTGACTAAAGCAGACATGGTCATTTAAAGATACTTTAAATGATTATCTTAAGTTTTTAACAATTAGTAATATTTCTGTCGGTTAGATGAAGCCAAAAAAGTTAACTAACAAAATTAATAGCCCATAGAACCAAAAATGATGCAAAATTTACAACTTACACAAAACGGGTGCGCTATGCATCAATAATGCCGTCTATGCCGCGAGTCTCCGTGCCGAAGCTCGCGTTACAGGTGTCAGCGACACGGCCACCAGCCGCGTTATCCACTTCTTTTTTCTATTTTGATTTTTAACTGTGTTCGTGTGTTTTTATCTGCATGGCAAGTTCATTTACAGTTCTTTAGAACTGGTTGTGCTGATTTTAATTCTCCATCGAGTTCTTGCACCGTTATTCCTTATTAGCTTTGCGTTGTTAGTCTTTTATTTTTTTTAAAGATAATTAGTCCCTAAATGTATAAATTTGGTAAGTTATTTTATTTAAATTATGTAATGTTTTCATTTTATATGTTGCTTTGTTTAAAAAACAAGCAAAAGAACCCGCGCGTTGCGGCGGGGTTAATTTTTTCCCGAATAAATTTTTTTTTGAGTTTCGGGGGGTTTTTTTTGGGCGATGCGTTATGGCGGGGCTAATTTTTAATATTTTCTTTTTTTGTATGATTCGGGGAAAAAAAATTTGCGTTGGGACGGGCTAATTTTTTCCCGAATATTTTCTTTTTTGGGGACGGTTTTGTAAGTTTTTTTACGGGAATTTTTGTGTAAGAAAATCGTTAATAGTTAAAAGGTGAGGGTCCGTTTTGTAATTTTTTTTTTACTTTGGGCCAGATTTTAGGCTATTTTTGGGTTTTTTTTTGGCTAATTTTTTCCCGAATATTTTCTTTTTTTGGGACGGTTCGATATCTTTTTTTTTGGGCCGATGAATGTAAAAAAGTTGTGAACAATAAAAACTTGACGTGTTATTTTTGTTAATTTTTTTACGGGATTTTTTGTGTAAGAAAATCGTAAATAGTTAACAGTTGAGAGACCGTTTTGTATTTTTTTTTACTTTGAGCCAGATTTCAGGCTAATTTTTTTTTTAACTTTGGGCCAGATTTTGGGCCACATTTTATGCGAATTTTAGGCTAGTTTGTCGACAAATGTGTATATTAGTAATAATTTTTTTTATATGGCTTATGTGTTGGGCCTCATGTTTAAAGTGTTGTTTTCTTTTTTTGCTATATGATTTTTTTTTAATATAATGGGTTGTACATTTGTGACCATATCGATTATTTTAAAGTTATTAGGTATCTAAGATGTTTCCGCGGGTATTTTTTTTATCTGAATAAATCGGAACTTTTGTAATATTTTTTTTCCTCCTACTTTGTGCATACAAATTTAAAAAAAAAACAAAAACAAAATAATTTAAAAAAAAAAAACCAAAATCGGGCTGGCCTAAAATGGGAGCCCGTTACTGTAGCACTGTGGCCAGTGGATTTGTCACTCAATGTGTATATATATAATGAAAAAAAAAATCCAATCTGAGTTATAGAAAACATATATTGTACCTGGAGGTCCATAATGAACAAACTTGAAACTGTAATTCTAATATATCTCCCACAATATATCATTTTGGAAGTCCCATTTTCATTTTCACTCATTTCAAGCAACCAGAACTCATCATCTTACCTTCTTTAGTTCTGCTCAACCCATAACACAAAAACCGAAACTAACGCAAGTAAAAACGTTGGGACCATTTGAGACCTAAGGGCATTTTTGGTATCTTTAGGGTTGCTAATGCCATAATCATATTGGTATGCTTATAATCAAATCATGTTTGGCCTTTGTGGGAGTAACAGATTATAGAACTTATTTTGCAGGAAGAAATGTTTCCCCTTGCTGTCCACGGCTTTCTTCCATCCACACCATCCACCATTCACTATTTTCTTTAGATCTTCACTGCCCGTATAGTGAGGATCAAGTATTAAGAATGCACAATCTCCGGTTGTTTCATTGTAATCCACTCCCAAAAGAGTATACGCAAGAACACCACCTCCTGCATTTGTATTTAAACCAACGTAAGTAATCCAAATTTTAATAAATCAATTTAGGGTTGTATGCATCTTGGGCCAGATTTCGACCCTCTTAGTTAAATTATATTATTTGAGACGTTCCAGATAAAACACAACCCAACTCGACACATTAATAAGTAGGTTATACGCTACCACTAATGAATATGGTATGAAAAAGGACATTGAAGGGGATACTTCACTAACCAATCATGATGGGTGTTCCTTGGGTTGAAAAATGCATCATAAGTTCTCTACATTTTTCAGGTAACTCGTCTCCTGATCGTACATTTATGACCTTGCAGCTTACCTGTTACATGTCGGAAAAGTTGCGTCAGATGTCATAGATGTCATACAATAATATAGATGTCATACAATAATATAGACAACTCAGAAGCAAAACCACAGATTTTATTAGCATTTTGCATGTTATTAGTGTCCTAGTACTCTAGTAGGTAAAAGTTATAATAGTACAATAAAAATCTTCCCGAATAAGCAATGTTTCAATTTCCATGCGACGCATGGGGGACTTGTTTTCTTACAGAATATTAATACTTGCGGGGGTGTTTGGATGCGACTTCAACTGATTATCGTGATTCGAAGTCACAGTAATGATTTTCAAGAGTTTCGGTTAACTTTTTATCGTGCTGAATATTTTTACTCCGTATTATTTTGGGTTAGAAGTAGCTGCAAGAAAACTAGTTATTCAGATGAAATAAACTTCCCTAACTTTAAGCAGCCACATCTTATTCTCATTACACAATAATCCTTTTAAAAATGCACATCCAAACATCCTCTTGGTCAAAGATTTACATCATCTAGACTTATAAATACTTGAATCTTGCAAAGCATGACCAAACGAGTAAACTTACACCAAGAAGTTTGTCCAAAACAAAGCTTAATTCAATGGCGCCAATCCACTCACGTGACCCAATAAATGAAGGATCTTTATCTCCAATTTCTACAAGTGCTTGCTGTATTTCCCTGAGAAATCCCAGTTTAGCATTTATTCTACTAAGTTGGATAAAATATTTAAATAATAGAATCATTTTAATGCAAGAAAAGATTATTAGTATTATTCTACTTTTGTTGCAGAAAAAAAAATCAAATCATACCGGTGTGAAGGAACATCAATTGACGCGTATTGTTGGATTTTGAACCATGAAACTATGGTCTGCAAAGAGCGGTAAGCACAACCCCACCCCTGATATTAAAATAAGAAACTTGATTTAAGAGCCAGCTCTTCTTTACAACCAGAAAATTATATTTTAGATTATCAGTTATTCGCCGAATATAGATAGTTGAAAATATGAAATTTACCGAATCATCATAACCATCTTGAAGGTAATGATAGTACTCATAAGAACCTTGAACCAGAGATAGTTCTCCACCTTGCACTGCAAGTTACATTAAAAGTAACTGGTTCAAAATTTTCAATAAAAAAGTAAAAATGGACAATTGAGAGGGTCTTTAGGTGAGCTCGCAAAATGATTACTGATCAGTTAAGTGTATCGCAGAATTTACCTGATTTTACTTCTCTGATTATTTAGGTTACATTTTCAAAAAACAGATAAGTAGTTATTGTAACGAGGTGTTTAGATCTGCTATTGAAACTGATTAACGCTGTAAAAGGGTCAAATAATCAGTTTCATACCATCCCCAATAATAATGGTTACTGAGTCATCATAACTCATCTCTTCTTTTCTCACAGACCTGCCCTTTTTGGTCATTATATCTATTACTTTCTTAAAAAGTAAAATAACCAGAACTCGTCAAACTCTTAAACATCTGGTTATCTTATTATTACTGCTTCAAAGATCTGAAGCGCATTCAAACACTATTTTCTACAGTCCATTTTATTGAAACTGATTATCCTATTCCAACTATTTAATATCAAGTCATCACTTCCAAATGCACATCCAAACACCCCCTAAATAAACCGATTATTGAAATTAATGTAAAATTACATAACTTAAATCTGATACTTCCTAAAAATTTGCAATAATTACACACATTTAAAACATGCCCTATTAGGTTTTGTAAAATATTTACCTCCACTACTTGGGATCCCAATATGTACATCCTTGAGCAAAGAAGTTCCTGATTTTTAAACCATTTATTAACAACAAAATATAATAAAAAGTGCACAATAACAAAATTTAGTTATTTAGTAGGATATAATATCTGATTACCCTTCCGTAAAGTGTTGCCGCTTGCACCTTCCTTTGCAATTGTCATGGCACTAGCAATTCTTAAAAGAGGTCGATCCAAAGGTAATCCCAGCCTCAGGTGAAGAGATTTTCTGATTTCAACTGAACAGAACAAGGCAATGTGTCAAATTTAGGGCAACCAACCGACCTCTATTTTAAGAGTCAAAATTATAATTCAACGTAACTGAGATATGTTGTCAAGCATACTATTTGACGTAATACCAAAGACAATAACAAGACTAATAACCCCCATTCATGTATTTATTAATCTTTATACTCACTTAAACTTCGTATAAAGACTCTAATTTCAACCTATTTACCTAATATACTTGATCTCTAACGGGTAAAAATAAAAAATAAATAAAAGTGAGGCTAGAAAGTTAATGGGTCTAATGGGTCACTCTGGTAAAACCGTTCAAACTCTACTTACATCTTTTAAAGTAAGGTATGGCAAATTATGAAGCTCCCCGATTCGATAGGGACTTTTCGTTTTAGGATAATATACTATAGCCATTCTGCTTATATCCTAATTTATTTTATTAAAAATAATATGTTAGTAATTCAAATATGTTTTTCTGTAATCATATATATTATTCATGATTTATAAAACTAAAAAATGTACGAAAGTCTCAGTGGGCCACCTAACCCGGCATGACCTATTTTTACTTGGACTGTAAGTTACCGGTTTTAACATTTAACCCGATACACAACCCATTCCACCTGTCTTTTTTCTAATAGAAAAGCTAGTGTTTTTCTTTTCTTTAGAAAGATATAGCATAGTCTAAACTCTAATGGAATAGTAAATAAGAGGAGGGAATTGTACCTTGCTTCATTTCTGTCTCACCATAAAGGGATTCATAAATGGCAGTTATCGGATGCAAAAATCCTGGTGGATTAAAGTGATATGGATGCAGCTAAAAAGCAATCAAGTTTGAAATAGTAAGAGACAAGGGAAAATTTAAATTGAAAAATAAACAAGAAGAATAAACAAAATGGCACATTTTTACCTTTGGGTGTTGTGATAATAGATTGGGTAAGGTCATGTTTTTCATAGTATGTAACTGGTCAACTAACCCCGGAATAATTAATTTCGAAACTGCATCTGTCAACGGAAGATCCTTTGCAGCATAACAGATAACTTTTAATTTAAAGTCAGCCACCATGAGCTTCGCTTCACCTGTATATCCACAATAACAATTCACACTTGCGGTAATGAAGCAAGGATAAGGTGTTGATGTAGCCTAAAGAGTATATATTAGAGGTGGCTGATTTAACCCATTTACATATTAATGGGTCAATACAATTGTCATACACATTTATAGAATAAATAGCTTAAATGGAAACGAGTTAATGTAGCCCAAAGTGTATATTTGACGCATATAACCAAGTAAAGCATTTTATAAAAAAACTAGATTATTATCAAAATATAACTATTTCAAGCATGTTATACACACTGATTAAAACATATAAATTAGTTTTTTTAGGCAAAAAATATTTTATATCCATCTGACCCGCACCAAAAAAAACCCACAATTTTGACCTTAACACATTTGGACACGTTACCCGACCTGCCCAAGTTGCCCACTGGATATCAATACCTGGAATATATTCAGCAAGAGGGGCAGTAGGTTGAGAAGCTCCTGATGTAGCAAGAAAAATGCTTACTTGGATTTTATCTGCATTCTAAGATAAGAAATTATTACAAAGATGCAATATTAATAAATAACATAACACTGAAAAAATAATACCAAAAACCATTTATTATGAGATTACCTCCGCTGAATAAGATTTCTGGTTTTTATCTTGAGAGCAAAAGTGAGAACACAATAAAGACATTGCCTCATCCAATTCCTTGTTACGAATAATGACAGGTTGTGGTGGTACCGAGTTGCTAAGTGTTTCTAGAACATACGTTGTTTTAGAGTCCCTAAATTTAGCAGCAACAGCCTCAGTTGCGCGTGATAGCATGCCTTCTGCATCTGAAAAAAACATAACAAAATAATCAGATGCTGCATTATTTCAAGAACAAACATGCATTTCAAAGCGCTCCTGCAAATTGACCATAATCATAGATTCATAGTTTGAAGTGTCATGTATGGGTTTGGTTCCTATGGAATCAGCCTGAAATCATTTTGGAGGGCGCCTTGTGGTTGAGTTGACATCATGTATGCATCTACTGGGTGTTAGTTCAGTTTTGCAGCTCACGACCTAGATCCTTCAAGCCTTCAAGGGCCCTCAAGGATGAATCTAACATGATTGTTAATCTAAAAATCAGATTTCTCTCCCTGCCATTAAACTTTAAACTGTAATACTGCAAGCACTACCTCATAAAAATAAGATATAACGCCTAGGATGGTCACTGGAGCATTCAAATAGGTTCAATCAGGTACCAAACTAGAATAACATTAAAAAGGAACACCCACCTATGGAGCTGACTTCATTTACATCAATCTGATAGCGAAAAATAACCCCTGTTTATAATCGTTTAATGGTAAAAAAACGTAGATAGCGTACATAATAAGTACTTTGCTTCCAAATTTAGATGAACAACAAATAAATACAAAAGCGTAGAATTTTAGGAAGAACAAACGATAGTAGGTTTCAACGAACCAGCCCGATGGGTGGGACGCACTACTGTGCAGATTTTTTATGAAGGTTAACAGACAAGCTCTTAAACTTCAAAATAGACTTTCTAGAAATTCTACTTCTATAATGGACTTGAAGAGTAAAGTGATTTTTTACCATTATCAGACGTACTTTTGGCCATATTTGGTGCACTGTGCAGATAAACCTAATTGAATAGTTGTTTGGTCCCATTTGATGTTTTGTAGTTTGGTGGCACAACTGAACCTTTATGCATAGTTCTGTGATCGATAGTGAAGATAATTACTTGGTACCTTTCCGCACAAAACACACTCATATGATTACTTGGTATGTCTCTAAAGGAGAAACAAGTGCGGCTATATGTGTCATCTATGTAAATGCTACATGTGATTCAGGGTAACGGCAATTAGGCATAAAAAATCCAGATGGTTCCTAACATCAAGCTCCAAATGATAGTAAATTCCAATCCAATTTATGAAGATACAAGAGATTATGGAATAACAAAATTATCTCATACCCAGGGGTGTTTGTTTATGCTTTATATAGCGGGCTTATGGCTTATGTGGTTATCGGCTTATGTTCCATAAGCCCACTTCTTTGGTTTATCTTGAAACTTTTCGGCTTATATAAAGCTTATCATGTCATAATAAGCAAATATAAGCCAAAAAATTTCAAAAATAAGCCACAAAATGTGAGCTTATAGAACATAAGCCGAAAACCACATAAGCCATAAGCCCGCTATATAAGCCTATACAAACACCCCTTCAAAGTCACAAAACCAAATAGTGTGTTCTGAATATGTGATGTGTGAATCACTCAATCCGCAACCTACCCACGTACGAACCACTGAAGTGCATTAGATTACTAATACAATAACTAATAATATAGCAATATGCCAATATCCACCTCAGACATGACCAGCAACATAGCAATAGAATGCTTGTCAATGTATTAGAAAAAGGTTCAAGTTATGCATTATTTGACCCTCAATAACCATGTGTTTCACGAATACGCCCAACTTCGCATGCTAAGTATGTATCCTATGTGCGACTAACAAACAATTAAAGAGTTACGTGACAATTATCATCTATTAGCTATAGCAATGATCAGCTTCTAAGGAACGCCCTAAATGCCTAAGAACTTGCAATGTATAAGACACCGACTTCAACCTCATAAAAATTATACAAAAAAACAATATACCTTTCATATCCTTGTAATACACTGGCAACTTAATTGGAAGGTCACAGTACAATACGCAACCTCTTTCCCAAACATACTTCTCAGGTTCGTCTTCGTACACAACTGAACTAACACGCTTGACCACAGAGTCAGATACAAAAAACCGTATCTCGCCAGAACTCGGATCCAAGACACCTCCAACCAAACTACAACTCTCAAACTGAGAAAGAGCCTTTCTCATTCTACCCAAGGCATCTATAGCATCTCGAGCAGACCTTTCAACATTCGAGTTTTCCTTACCAACAATCAAAGCTCCAATTACCTCAAATCCCCTAGGTAACAACGCCCGTATTTCATCTGCCCATAAATAAGCCAACTCAAATTAAACAAATACAAATAGAAACTGCTCTCCTACATTACATCCAAAACGTAACTCACTTAGATTAAGTGGAATTGGTCTAAATAGTCGGCAATAACATAAAATGTAACTTGCTTTCACGTTGTTTTTGTCACCGTATGTAAAACACGATGTACTTTTTTTTATTGCGTGTAACATACATTTAGTTTTATACCAACATGTATTGTACGTGGGTAACCTTCTACAGGAGGTAAAATGGTGACGTGGTCATCGAAAAACTTATACCGCCTGGTGGAGAAGGTTACCTACGTACAATACACGATAATAAAAAACTAAAAAGTATGTTACACACAATAAAAAAAAATACGTCGTGTTTTACATACTGTGACAAAAACAACGTGAAAGCAAGTTACATTTTATGTAATTGCCAACTATTTAGACCAATTCCAGTTGATCTAAGTGAAGGCATATTGTTTTTTTTACACACAATAAAAAAAAGTACATTGTGTTTTATATACGGTGACACAAAAAAGGGGAAGCAAGTTACATTTTGTGTAATTGCCAACTATTTAGACCAATTCCAGTTAATCTAAGTGAGATGTATAAATGAATGGTCATATTAATAGGAAATTGGTAAAAATGAAAGATGCAGAATATTATGATACCTGATTCTTTAGAGAAATCGGGTTGGAGGGGATCGGAGGGGAGAGTGTGAATGGATGAGATGATAGTGAAAGAAGGTAAAAAAGGGGAACTGATTAGCCATTGTATTATTCTGTTTGATGATTGGGTTGTTTTTGTGATGTGAAGTTGTTTAGGGCATAGGATACGTATGGTGATGTTTGTGGTATCAGTTGAATCATCGGCCATGATGATGGATGGATCAAGTGGAGATGGTGATCGAGGAGAGGGTTTCTACTTGACTGGCGTTGAGATTAATGCTGAGTTCAAGTTTTTTTTAGGGTAAGTTGTAAATTGCGTCCCTAATGTTTCCTGAAACTGCAAAAAAACAATAGAAAATAATTTTGTTTCGAATTGGTCCCAGAATCTGACATGGCGTTGCAAAAAAGCCACTGAAGCCTAACGAGTGTTATTTCTCCCGTTAAGTGGCCTCATGTGCTCAACACGTGAGGGTATTATCGTCTTTTAACAATCTCGCCTAGTATAAGCCACCTGCCAAGTATCACATACCGTAATAAACCCCCTGAATTCATTTTGATCAAAACAATAGTTCTATTTTCTTCCCCAAACTTCTAAAACACAGGCTAAAATCAAGAAGATCTTAAAAATGGCGACACCTCCGTTTGAACAAAATCGAGCACGTAGTTTCCTGATCCGTGATCTAGTTGTTGTTTATGGTTAGTTTTGTTCCTGTTAATTGTTATGGTTTTTTAGTTCAATATCATGTTAACAACATGTATAATATGAGTAAAAATTAGTTTATGTTTTAGTTATAGATATTAGTATATTTTTTTTGTTCTTATGGTGTTTGGTGATGTTTTTTTCTTTTTACACAGAATCATACCACAACTTGTTTACGCTTGAAATCATTCACAGTGGATCTTTTACCTTACCACTAGAAAGGATATATCATTTTCCGGTTTTAGATTGGTATGATTTGGATTTTATTTTGTCATTTTACTGTTAATGATGAGTATGATACATTGTTAAATAACCTAGGTTTCAATGACGGTAGGATTTTATTTTGTCATTTTACTGTTAATGATATACTCCTAGATAAGTGTAACCAAGCTAACTATATGCAAGTGGCATACAAAATGCAAGTGTTAGTGTTGTTGTAGAAGCTGACAAATATACATTCATAGAGTTAGATCAAGGCTTGTTCTAATAAGACAATGTTGTTGATGCATAAGACTATACAGACATAGTAGATGAACTTCAACAAGGAAATGAAGATGTGGTGTTTCGCAACATTGATCAAGCAAATAAGGATGTAGTTTTTGGGAATAATGCTCAAGATGTCGACGAATAGGTTATTGACAGGGAAGAGCATGTTGTAGAGGACACTCATGAACCAGAAATTGTGGATGAAAGTTGTAATACTCCGTAAAATTCAAGTAGATATTTAATTTATATTTTATTTCTATTTTTACTTCCGAGTAAAAGTTTTGCTTTTTACTATTTACCCGATTGGTAATTTTACGTTCCTAGTTAAGCTTGAGTCGTCTCTAGGTTTATTAACCGCCTGCGTATCCTACGTAATTTATTATTTCAGAAAAGTATTCCATATGACGTAATTTTATTTTTATCTCATACGTTTTGGCTTCGTGGTTCCACCTAAACTCTTGCAATATTTTACGTCTACACCCGTTAAGCCCAAAAACTACCCACTTATTCTAAATTTATACCACAAAATCTAATGATGCATAACAAAAAAATAGACATATAATTTTTTTCTTTCTATTTGACCCATACGCATGCTATACTCCTTGGAACTTCCCATGTCACCACTTTTGGTTAACTACTTTTTCCATGATTTTTTTATTCATATCACTACATCCTACACATTCATTCACATAGTAAAAAAAGAAACTTGCACTTCCTTTCTCTTCCACTGTAGCCGACGGCTCACCCCTACTTCATCATTCATTTCATAAAATTTTCCAAGCAAACAATCAAAATACTTGTGTGGCCTTAATCCTTGTGTTGTAAGTTCCATTTTGAGATCAAGAAACCCACCTTTTATAAGATTTGGGAGCTGTTTTAATTAAGGTATTTAATGAGTTGTTGCATGGTGTTTTTATGAAGAAATTGATGGTTCATTGTGGCTTTAATTGAAGTTTTTTAGGGTTGATTTTGTTTGTGGTTTTTTGGGGGTTTTGATTGTTGGTTAGGGTTCGAAAATAATCAAGGCCAAGAGGGGTTGATTTTGATTTATTCACTAGCTCACTAATTAATCTTAGTAAGTATTTTGAAACCTTTTTCAATACCTCTTTATTATGTTTATGATTATCTTTTATTTTGAAGCTATGAATCCATATGTATTGTGTGTGGGATTAGTCTTGATGTATAAAATTGTTGGTAACGGTTTAGATGATATGCAGTAGGTTTTGTGAAATATTTGTGAAGTATTGTGAAGTATTGGTGGTGATTTGATGATGTTTCGTGAGTGTCGAAATAGATAAATTATTGCAGAAAATTAGAGGCAAGTTAGGGTGTCGTGGAAATATTTTTGTTAATTTTAGGCTTCAAAATATGTTAGTACTTGTCGAGACAATAGTTTTGATATAAAAATCAACCCGTAAATCTTAAAAACGAAGATTTTAGAGTCGTCCGAAGTTTTGAAATTTTATAAAATAAAATTCTGCATTTTTGGTAAATGGTGTTTCTGCGCAGATTTTAATTAAGTGTTTCGGACACCTTCGGGTCTGTTTTGGCCTTCAGCTAAAACACAAAAGTTGTCAGAAACAACGTTTTTAATTAACACGTGGATTTTGGGTCTGAAACCGCATAAAAACGAGGTTTAAGTCACTTAACGTGGAACATTTTTATATATTTATGTGCTGTCAAAAAGTTAGCTTCCGCAGAAACGAAAAATGGCGATTCGGACCTTTTCGGGTCCAAACCGGCCTTCGAGTAAAGCATGAAACTTGTTCAAAATGGTGTTTTACGTTCGGACAACGAGAGATTTAGGCTGAAAGTATAAGGAAATGGAGTTAATCCGAGTCAAAGTCGGAAAATTTTTCGGAAAATAAAGTCAAAAGTGTTGTTGCTGAATTTTACTAAAACATGGGGTTTTGGAGCGTTTTGAGTCCGTTTAAGCTTGAAAAACATTAATGTATATTATTGTATGACTACTATAAATTTAGGTGCGTTTGGTTAAGTCTAAAAATAGAAAGTTTCATATCGGGCTATATATAAAAATATACTTAACACATGAAGTAGACTGTGTGATTAAAAACTTTGGGTGCGTTAGTATTATCGGAATAAAAACATTATTACGTGACGATATTAACGTTTTAAATTTCTAAACTTTCCGGAAATGAAAACTTTCCAAAAATAGAAACTTTCTAAAAATAGAAATTTTCCAAAAAATAGATTTTTTTTAGAAAAGTGGCGTAACTTAAAAATGAATACTATATTTTTCTTAAAAGCTCGTTTGTACTAAATAACTTAGGATATACATACATATGGATTCTACTATATTTTATTAATATATATATGACTTATATGTCATGTTATTGTATATTCTATGGTACTAATTGCGCACCATTATTTTAGGTCGCGGTTAGGAGTTCGTATCTCATCTCTCTCTCGTCGTTGAATTTCTATATTCTCTTTGCTTATCCGGTTGTGGTCATAGGGGGGTTTTACCTTTTTTATCGTACTTATTGATTCATAAATTTCGGGGGAGATTACATTGCTGTGACTTTACTTTTGAACGCATGTACTTTTTCAATTGATATGTTTTCACCTAATATTCTGTTATTAATGCCCAAGTACCTTCACTGCTACTTAAGTCCCCTTTCCTATCATGAACCGTTAGTTGTTATTGTAGTAAGCGTGAATGTTATGGATAGATCTATCGGGACTGACAATCCCCGTCCCGAATTATGGTTTCATGTTGACCATGTGACGCATTTAACATTTGATGTACTCTTAGAGTTATTGGCAAAATACCCCACTTTTATTTGGGGCAAAATCTGTTAAGGTTTCGGTGTCCTAAGCTTAGGGCATTAATAACTGTTTTGACATGAATGTGTTTCATTGTCACCATTTACTTAAATCTTGCGGTTCATTCATTTTACTTAGAGAGAATTACATAAATCGTCCTTGTGGTTTGCCGGATCTAACAGATTTGGTCCCTGTGCTTTTTTTCATCGGGTTTGGTCCTTGTGGTTTTGATCCATTACGGGTTTGGTCCTTGTGGTTTTGATCCATTGCGGGTTTGGTCCATTGGTCAAACTAAGGAAAAGTTGGTCAAGGGACCAAACCCGCAATGGATCAAAATCACAAGGACCAAACCTGATGAAAAAAAGCACAGGGACCAAATATGTTAGATCCGATAAACCATAAGGACGATTTATGTAATTCTCTATTTTACTTATATAAACCTGTGGATTCACTCAACAATTTATTGACTTTTTAGCATGTTTTAATCTCAGGTCTTTCAGGTATTGCTCGGAGAGAAGCCGCACGAATATGTACATTGGAGACTCTACATTTTATACATTCGATAAAACTTAAATCTTTGAACACACTGTATTTTATAAAGACTTTCTTTTGATTTAAATTCGATGAAAACTTTGTGTACATACGGGACTTAGTTGACTTTGATGTTACCGTGTCAACTTCCAAGGGGAAGTAGTGTAGGCTACTTTACTTAGGTAGTTTTTATGAGTAATCTGCAAACATGAAAGAACAGATTCTGAGTTTCTCTGCATGCACACCCCGAACGAAATATTCACCAATCCTAATGACAAGAGCAGTGGTCGTTGGTGGTGTTTTGACTTCTACAAAATTCCGATGTGGCCACTTTTATGACAGTAGAAGATTGTTCAAGCTACATCATGTATCTTAGAATCTGCTGCAAGATAGGGATGTTGTTTGGGGGAAGCTGATCAAAAACTGTTGCCAAAAGGAGTCTCTGAAGAAAGCATTTTCACACATGCTTCATGAATTTGGGGGAAGTTAATCCAACTCATGCGTACTACAATGGTTCCAAAACAAGTAAAGACAATGAAGATCCAAGCTGGAATACAAGTTTCAAGACCAAGAGAACTCACAAGACAACTTCAGCTTTGGAAGCGCTTTGGAAGACTTTATTTAATTGTATTTGTACTTGTTAGGAACATTGTAAGTAATTCCGTATATGTCCATGTATTGGGGGAAGATTGTTAGCCTTAAAATATGGTGACAAACACGGAATTACATTAGTTTATTTATAGCGTGACACATAGGGACTAATAATGACAAGCTACGATAGTTATGTGTCACTAGGACTATAAATACCCCCTCCATACTTCCATGGTGGGGTGAAGCTTACTTTTGTAAGAGTGTGTGTGTGTGTTTTCTCTCAACAAAACACACAACTTCCCATCTCTTATCTTTTTCTCTCTAATAATATGGATACTTTTCTTTTCCATTTTACCAAGCCTCCGGATCTTGTGTTATAAGGGTGAATATAATGTTAACAAACTTTATCTAAACTTTATATCATGTTTGAACCTTTGTAATATTTTGAAAATGTTGGGACCTATTCATAAACTCTGATATTTTTATTGTGAAACAATTTGAAATGTATTTAAAAACGTCTCTTTTTGAGGTCATTTTCTGTGACATGTACCTTGTGCCTTGAAGTCGCACCCCAACGTTGTCACACCCCGTAAATTTCATGTCAATACTTTAAACTATTCCGATCAATAATTTTAACTTTTATAAGTTACGTGGTAATTTGACGTTTATCCGGGAAGTTGTCCTGCGTAAAAACTGAAAAATCGTTATCGAAAGCGTTCCGACGCCGGACTAAGTTTAGTCTACTCGTATTATCCTTAATTTAATCATTTATATGTGTTACGTAGTTTACGTTTGCAAATTTACGTTTTTCGTGTGCGTTTTGCATTTTTAGCGTTTTTACGTCAAACGGAACCTTGGAAACTTACCACCTTTGCATGTAAACTCAAAATGTCACCCACTATATTAAGACTTGTCAAAAATTTCGAAAATCCCTCCCCCTACCCTTTTGATTTTCGGTACAAGCAAAAAGAAAAGGAAACCAAAAATTTGAATTCAAAACAAAGTCACATGCAAGATAGTGACATACTTGTTTTCTTCTCCCATGCACCCAACATATGCATGCACCCTCTTACATATCACACGGGGCTTGGACCACTTAAGGACTAGCCAATGGGAGAGCACCTTGGAGCCAAAGAAAACGCTTTGGTCCCTCCTCTTTTTGTCCCTAGTCGTTCGAACCATGGAGCCACAAAGGGTGGATGGTTCAAATTTTCTACCAAGCCATGACTCACCATATGTATAAACCCTAAACCCTTGTACCCTATATATACCTTATGATAGAATTTTAGGTCATTCATTCTCACCATAGCCTCAACAAAAATCTTTTTCCCTTCCCCTTTGTTCTTGAGGTCACGGCTAATACACACACACATACACTTTCCATAGTTTGATTTCTACCAAGATCCAAGCATTTCAAGATCATTTCTAACCATATCTAAGGTGTTTCCAATAGTGAGTTTGAAGATTTACAAGGTTTTGCAAGATTTCAAGAATTAGGGTTTTGGTTTATTAAGTGGGTTTTGCAAGATTTGTTATTGGTTTTTAAGATCTAAGGTTTCTAAGCTAGATCTTGTGTTTCTTTCTTGATTCTTTACACCTTGTAAGTGTGTTCTTGATATTTCTCTTATTTCTTTCTTTTCTTATGATCTTTGATCCATTTTATAAGTATATGTCCATTTGTTTGTAAAACCTTTATAAAAGAAAGTGAAATAAGTTTTTGTAAACCTTTTAAAAATTATCTTGAATTAAGTATTGTTAGTTAGTAAGGATGAGTGAGCTTGTGTGTTGTAACAAAGATGATGATGGGATTAGGATAGATTAAGAGTGGATTTTGTTAATTGGATTAGTAGTGAGCGGGACTAGGTTAGAATAAGCACTATTGTGAAGTTTGGATGGATTTATGAAGGCGTTTGCGAAATATAAGGTTGCTGATCCGTTTTGTTTTAAGGTTCTGGGCGACTTAAGAATGTGTTCATTAGCCGAGAAGGTAGTTTTTGGATAGATGGTTTCAAATAAATAGATGTTCATATATCGAACACTAAAAACGGATTTAAAACGGCAAAGTTATAGCGAAATGAATTTTGGAACACTTTTCGAAAAAATAATTAATATAGTTGCTGATTGGAATTAGAAAATGGGTTTTCGAACACTTTCAGGTTGATTTGAGCTTTTAAAACGTTGGCGAAACATATAGTAACACTAGTATATTAAGTAGGAACATTAGAAAAGTCATGAACATATTTTTGTGAAGTCGGGGTTTCTAAAAACGGAAAACTTCTAAAAATAGTAACTTTTGCCATTCCTATTCGGCAAGATTGACTTGGTAGTATTAGGAGTTAGTTTAGGTAGTGCGTTTTTAGGATCATGGACTTAACAAATATATGGGACGGTATTAACGTCCGGAAATCTTAAACTTTCTTTAAATGGAAACTTTTTAAATATAGTAACTTTCGGATTAACGTCAGGTTATTATGGATAAAATCTATTAATTCATTAGGTCATGTTTTTATTAAATAACTAAAAACACAAACACACTAAGATGTCTCTTTCTCTTGTAAGCTTTCGTACTTGGTTTGTATATTTTACTTTTCCCTCTAAGATGCGTCATCCCTTAGGTCCCGCGGCTAGGATTGTGTATCGTTCTTCGTTTACGTGATAATCATTTACTCATCTTGCTAAGGTGAGTTCATAGCCCTATGTTTTTACTGTTTTGCTTTACTATTTAGGGTGAGAAACATTGCCTGCTTTTTTTAATCATTGGACACAAATGCTTTATGATTTCTCAATCTGTTACGTGCTTGCTAATGTAGCTGTTTAAACTTGTAAGCCCGAGTTATCTGAAACCGTTAATTTCTTAACTGCACGTCTGGTTAAGTGTGCGAGTAGAGCATTGTAAATAGATTCTATTGAGACTGATTATCCGTCTGAGTAAGTTATACTTACTGGATAAACAGATGTTATACCATGTCGGAAGTTTAAGGTGTTCGTTCTGTATAGGGCACCTGTTTTTAAAGGCAAGTTAAGTTTTTATTGGATTATGCATGCTTCCCGTCCATTGAGCCTCGGTGTCATGAGCTAACCGCAACGTATAATCCTTTTTATTATGGGAGGAGAGAATTCTCTTTCTCTTTCTAGAATGAAGAAAATGAGAAGTGAAAAATAAGGTAAAATGAGGAGGTTGTGGTATTTATAATGGGAAGCGAAAGGGAGGAGGGGGTTATCTTTTTTTTTCATTCCTTCTAAAATTACTAGTTTTTAGTCCATAAAAATTATATACTTTATCCGAAACTATATAACTTTTATAAAAGTCACTAGATTATTAAATTAGCTTCGTAATGAATATATATACGACCATATTCACCGAAATCTAAACACTATTATTTGGACTCGAGGTGTAAACTAATCACAGGGACCATTATTGTAATTTTTGTATTATTAATGCTCGGGACTTGTTTAGGCTAGATAATAATTGATCAAGGACTCGAAATTCATACCATTGCGTTTAAAATAATTTTTTCACGAAAAATGAGTATTTACACGACTAGTATTCATAAATGTTTTATAAAATTTATTTAAAATGTTTGTTATTTATTGGGTAGTCATCGGGTATCACGGGTAAGCTTTGTCCGTAAAATAAAACTTTAACTTGAACATTCGCGTTTTTAACAAACGTTTTTGAATAAAATGTTAAATAATTTAGTAAATATTTTTATTAAATAAATTGGATAATTAAATATAAATTTAATTATTATCATGTCCGTACGCGCTGTGTGCGATTTTTCACAATTTGCGAGATATGTTCTCGTTTTCAAGTCAAATGAGTTCGGAAATGTTCAAAAGTGAAATATAAATAATAATAAGTATAATTTTTTATTATAATAAGTTTATAAAATTACTAGTTGTTACAATTAAAACTTTTTTATAAATTTACATAATACTATTTTACATAACATCGAAACTTGTCACAGTCTTCCGACCCTACGTTATCGTACTATCCAAACCCAAATGCGAGTTGAGCACTCGCCCCATATTGTTGAAACACCTACATCACCTCTCAACGTCTCAATCTTCCTCACTTTTCATAAGTTGTAGAAGCATGCCGATTAATTCGAACACAAGCTTAACCCGTCACCTCGTAACATTCCATTTTTGGAAACGCGACTTTAGGAGCCTGACTTACTTTATTTTTCTTTTATTTGTTTGATTTGAAGAGAATGTCGGCAACAAGACAAGGAATGAGTTATGTGAAGATTGACCAGATTGTGGCCCAGCGAGTTACTATTGCTATTGAATCTATCGCTATCTACGAGACAAAAATCCGCATGACTCACGATCCGATGAATCAGGTCATACGGCAAGAAACCACAATAGAAAAGAATGCTAACAACAAGAGGAAGGTTGAGAATCAACAAAAGGATAACCGTGTGCCACAACAACCACCCTTCAAGAAACCAGATGTGGCAAGGGCTTACACTATAGGAGCCAATGAAAAGAAGGCTTATGCTAGGAATTTACCTTACTGCAACAAGTGTAAGTTGCATCATATTGGGCCGTGTATTGTGAAGTGTAGTAACTGTAAGAGGGTTGGCCACATGACTAGAGATTTTAAGGCATCCGTTGCTGCAATGAACCCGAGAGCCCCTGTGGCAAATCCAAAGGCTACCATCACTTGCTATGAATGTGGAAGGCTGGGACATTTTAGGAATGAATGCCAGAAGTTGAGAAGTCAGAACCAAGTAAACCAGATTTAGAAGGAAAAAGCTCGCAAGAACTCTAGGGTCATCAAAGACAAGACCAATGCTTAAGAAGAGGTCTTCCCGCCTTACCTAGTAGCCTAAGTCAAAGTCTTCCTAGACTATATTCACATTAGTACTTTTCTATAAATTTTGTTATATTGAGTGGATGTTTTAAATTTCCTATTAATGTATGTCTCATGACGATTTTGTCAGTTACACTTAATTTCTCTATTTATTTATGTAAGATACTCCTTAAATTGTTACCATCTTATAAAATCATTTCGTTTATATCATTTTATAAAGTATTCTTGTGTCATCTAGTAAACAATTTCACTGTCATATTATAAACCATTTCACTATCGTTTTATAAATTATTTGCTATTATCCCATAAATAATTTTGTCATCATATGAACTATTTCGTGGTATTTTATAAACTATTTCGTTGTCATTTTATAAACTATTTGGTAGTCAACTCGTAAACTATTTGTTACCATGATTATAAACCCCTGCTATCACATTGTCAAGTGTCACGTGATTGTCTCGTAAACTATTTCGATATCACCTCTTAAATTATTTTACGCAATCTTACAAAATAATCATGTGTCGTTATATAAATTATTTTGTATTCGTCTTTATGAACTATTTTGCTACCTTATAAACCATTTTGTTTATACCATATAAATTTTTAAACGTAACACTAGTTTGACGAAATGAGTATTCCATCGTTAGTCCTTAATTATACATAGCCTGATCACCTATGTATAATTCAGGAAGGACCATGCCATGCTGAGAGTAGTCACCTTAAAATTTTGTCAATTTATCTTCACCTTTCCTTTCTATTTTCTTTTCTCTTCATTACAATTTCAACGGGATATATTCTTTCCCATATTCACGTTTTGCCAATATTTTGCGTATGTATTCATGAGTTATGTCCGTCATGTGTATTCGTATTCATAATCACCGTAACTAAGTAGATTTTCTCAATCCTAGCATATAGGGACATCATACCCTTAGCCGAGAGACCGAATCACGCTCCTTGTAGTCATGACAATTATGGATTGTAAGATTATAGAACGTAATGAACTTATCCTTTATTTGGATTATAACCAAGAGAACTAGGAGACTTCTTTCCGTTGACTTACTTTTTAGTGAGTTAGGATCATGAAGATCATGAGATTCTCGTTCCAACGAAACTTCTAACGAACCTGAAGTTAAAGCAAAGGATGCAATTATTACAAGTATATTAAAGCCTATCTGATAGAAGCCTCACATCCACTGAGTTTATCCCTTTAAGAGACATTGTCCTATCTACTGTAGACACTAAGTACTCTGTTGAGTTAGCCGACAAAAAGATCATAGCATTCGATACTATCATTTGAGATTGTACACTAAATTTTCCAAATCATCCATTCAGTATTGACCTAATGCCCGTAGAACTTGGTAGTTTTGATGTCATTATCGGTATGGATTGGTTGGCGAATCATCATGCGGTGATAGTTTGTGATGAGAAGGTTGTACATATACCTTATGAAGATGAAGTCCTGGTAGTCCAAGGAGATAGATGTGGCGAAGGAAAGAAGTCTAAGTTGAGCATTATATCGTGCACTAAAACTTAGAAATATATTAAGAAGGGTTGCCTAATTTTTAGGCATAAGTTACAGAAAAGGAAACCGAAGACAAGTCGGAGGAGAAGCGACTTGAAGATGTGCTGACTGTACGGGACTTTCCGGAAGTCTTACCAGAAGACTTTCCTGGATTACCACTGACGCGACAAGTTGAATTCCAAATTGACTTAGTCCTTGGTGCTGAACCTGTAGCACGAGCCCCGTATAGATTAGCACCGTCAGAACTGCAAGAACTGTCTACTCAACTGCAAGAACTTTTTGACAAGATATTTATAAGACCAAGTTCCTCACCCTGGGGAGCTCCGATATTGTTCATCAAAAAGAAAGATAGATCCTTTCAGATGTGTATCGACTACCGCGAACTAAACAAGCTTACTGTGAAGAATCTATATCAACTTTCGAGAATTGACGACTTATTTGATCAGCTGCAAGGATCAAGTGTCTACTCGAAGATCGACTTGAGGTCTGGTTATCACCAACTCAGAGTCCGTGACGAGGACATTCCAAAGATGGAGTTTAGGACTCACTATGGCCACTACGAGTTCCAAGTAATGCCTTTTAGATTGACAAACGCACCGACGGTATTCATAGACTTAATGAATCGGGTGTGCAAACGGTACTTAGATAAATCCGTGATCGTTTTCATTGATGACATCTTGATCTACTCCAAGAGTAAGGAAGAGCATGAAGAACATCTTAAGTTAATTTTGGAGTTGCTTATGAAGGAAGAATTTTACGCCAAGTTTTTGAAGTGTGATTTTTTGCTGTTAAAGGTATAATTTCTCAGTCACGTGATTGATAGTGAAGGCATTCATGTGGACCCAACTAAGATTGAGTCAATCAAGGATTGGGCATCGCCCAAGACTCCGACAGAAATTCTATGGCGAAGTTGACTCAAAAGAGCATGAAGTTTGATTGGGGTGAAAAGGAAGAAGCTGCATTTCAACTGTTGAAGAAGAAATTGTGTAGTGCACCGATTTTGGCTTTACCCAAAGGTAGTGAAAACTTCATGGTTTACTATGTTGCTTCTCACAAGGGGTTAGGCGCAGTTTTGATGCAAAGGAAAAAGTCATAGCCTACGCATCTGGCCAACTCAAGATTCACGAAAAGAATTACACTACACATGACTTAGAACTTGGAGTTGTAGTGTTCACTCTCAAAATGTGGAGACATTATTTGTATGGCACGAAGTGCGTTGTGTTCACTGATCATAAGAGTTTGCAACATATTCTTAATCAGAAGGAGTTAAACATGAGACAATGTCGATGGTTGGAATTGTTGAGTTACTACGACTGTGAAGTTCGTTATCATTCGAGAAAGGCGAATGTGGTGGCAGATACTTTAAGCCAAAAGGAACGGATTAAGCCACTACGAGTTTAAGCTTTGGTTATGACGATTGGTTTGAACCTTCCCATGTAAATTTTGATGCTCAAGTTGAGGCGAGAAAGGAAGATAATTATGGAACCGAAGATTTATGTGGTAGGATTAAGAAGCTTGAGCCCCATGCTGACGAAACGTTATGTTTAAAGAATAGGAGTTGGATACCCTATTTTGGTGACTTGAGAGCTTTGATTATGCACGAGTCGCATAAGTCAAAGTATTCGATCCATCCTGAATCAGACAAGATGTTCCAAGATTTGAAGAAACTATATTGGTTGGCCCAATATGAAAGCTAACATTGGCACCTACGTCAGTAAGTATCTGACATGTGCCAAGGTCAAAGCCGAACACCAAAAACATCTGGTTTGTTGGTTCAACTTGTGATCCCGGTTTAGGAAATGGAAAAATGGAAATCAGTGACTTGGTAGGTGGTCAAAATGTTAGAGTTGACTAAAGTATTATTATGTGTTATAATTGTGTGCTTATATGATCTTATATGAGCATTTGATATCAATCCGTGATGCGTGTTCATCTATTAGTGATTGAATTGTGGTTTTGGTAGCTAATTCATTTCGTTCACATTTTGTGACAATGGAAATGATATCATGATTTTATGCGTTATCATGTAATTTGATAAATAATTTACATATGAGCATAATAGTATATAATATATTCATAGGATTGAGTTAAGTCTAGTATTTAAATTAGTTAAGCGTACATTTTCTAAATTAGGAAAGTAATTTATAAATAGTAAGTTTAAAACTAGTTTTTATTTAAAAGGTTTGCAAAATTAATAAAGGGTTTTTTATAAAAATAAGAAAATAAGGGGGGTAATATGTATTTAATAATAATAAAAAAATATATAAAGGGGTGTTAATCGGCCGGTTATACAAAAAGAAAAAAAAGAAAACAAAATTTGATTGCAATTAGGAGTCTTGGCCTTAAAAATACAAAATCAATAAATCCCAAAATCACTTTTTTCTCTCCTCTCTCTTTGTTCGGCCGAATCCCTCAAGAAGAAAAAAAAATTTAATCAAGAACCAAGGTGGTGATTCGTGTGGTATCGAGTAAAGGTTTAGGTATGATCTTAATTAAGTTTTTGTTTAATCTTTTTATAATTAGTAACTTTAATTAATGGAATAATTAGGGTTCATAAATTTTTTGTAAATTAATGATATAAAACTATATGAGAGTGTTCGAGATTAGATTTAGAGCATGTGAGTGTAAACGGTTTAGGTTTGATCGCGTTAGATTAAAAGTTAGGGTTTGGCAGAATTTTAGGTCGTGTTGATTGAATAATGTCTTAATGATAAAAATGAGTTTCGGGTTGAATCTTATGCCTAAATTGAAGTTAAGAGAGTCTAGTTTTTAAAAAGTCCAGTCCCGAAAGGTTTTGAGGTCGGAAAGTTAGTCAAATAATTTTTACAAAAAAAATTGTCAAAACAGTGAATTCGGGTCAGATTTGAGTCTAATTTCGAGGCGTAAAACCCCTACTTAAAAGTTGAATTGAGGTTAGCCAAAAATCAAAGGTCATATTTTATGTGTCTATTAACTCCAGCTCAAAGCACAAGTCTTAATTCATTGTCTAAGTATTTTTAGAAAAATCAAACTTTTTGGTGTGCGTTCAGATCCGAATTTGAGTACTTTGTGATGTTGAATTTTTATAAAATAGTTAGGCTTAATATTATTTTTTCTAAAAAATCACAGTAGTTTATAACCCTTTGGGAAGGTAGAGAATGAAAGGAGAAAAGTGAATTTGATGATTCAATATTTTATTTGTGGTCATAAAGTGACTACAAAATTCTGTCGAAAATCTAGAAAACAAGAATGAATGATTAAAGGTATTTAGAGTATAGTGTGATAAGGATGTATGGTAAAGTGTTTATAATCATAATATAAACTTAGTAGTCCATTAATTGATTGTTACATCGTCTTGGGCATTTAGCCTAATCGCGTGTAACATGGGTTTTATTTGTGTTTAGTTGATTGCAAGGATATTGTGAAGTAGCTGTGCATCAGGTGAGTTTCATAGTCCTATTTTTTCTGTTATTTTTAAATTAGGATGGAAATGATACAAAATATGTTTTGAAAATGTTTTGTTGTTGTAATAATGTGTTTTAAATTTGCGTATGGACATTACATGACTATTATATGACTATGTGGTACATATGTTATTTGGATCAGATGAGTACGCCTACTTAGTGTTGGTTATGGGATCAGAAGGGTACGCCTACCCAATGTGATATGCTGTGTGATACATTCTGGATGAGCTTGGTTTCTTATAGTGCCAGCTATTCTAAGCCCGAATGGGAAATTTAGTTTGTGGATATGTTGATTTGATTTTAGTTGCATGCTAGCATAAGTTCATGATAGTTCATTTTTGTCCAGCTTTATTTGATAATCACAGTAAAAGCGAGTATTATTGCGTGTCTAAAACCTATGACTCTCACCAACATTATTGTTGACGTATTAAGCATCATTTTTAGGAGAGCATCATGAGGAAAGTGAAGTTAGGAATATTGGATAGTGAGATCGTAGGCTTGCATGCGGAGTTTCTCTAGTTTTCGTTTCATGTTTGTTTTAAATTGATTCTATGATTGTTTTAGGTTTTGGATTATTTTGTTATGTGTTTGTATTAGTGTGAATTCTTTACTCAATACAAGACTCCTTTTTTTTCTTGTGTTGTATTGTCATGGACTCGTTCGCTTGTCATTTTAGCTTGTCTAAATGCATTGTAGTTCTCTCTTTGTTGACACCATTGTGTTGTGATGATACCCATGACGTTACATCTCGTGTTTCAGCCTTGGCGGGGTTTGACAAGATGGTATCAAAGCCTTTGGTTATAGAGAAGTAGGTGGTTGAACCTAGACTATAACCTAGGAGTCCTTTATATAGCTGCATTATAGGGTTTAAGTGTTTAATTAGTAAGTAATTTTTATTTCTCCGTCTTCTTTCATCCGAAAGTTTTAATTATTCTATTTTTGTCTACTATTATCTAATATAATATATACTAATACTAATACCTTATTATTATTTTAGTTATGTCTCCCCCTACCCGTAAGAAATTCCGTTGGGGAATCGTTGTCCCAACTGGACTTAAGCGCTATACGGATCCAGCGACAGGACTTAGAATGAAACGGACGAACCGCAAATGCCGAATACCTATTGAATCTCTATCCGTTTTTTTTCGAGTGAGGAAGAGTCTGATTATGGGGAAGGAAAGAGTAGAAGGAAAATGGATCTTGAGAAGGAAATGAGAATGATTTCAAAGGATGGCATATCTTAAATTCCCTGGGATTACAATCATCTAAAGCAGATAGAAAGAAGGAGGATGAAGAAAAGGATGAAGGAAGAGGAGGAAGAAAGAGGATCGAAGAAGAGGAGGTCGAAAAGAGAGAATCAAAAGGAGGGTAAGAATAAGAATCAAACTCCGAGCCTCTAGGTTATGCAGCAATTGATAATGAAGTAGAGTCATATCTCGAGTCCACAGCAAAGAGTGAACCCAAGTGTAAGGAGATGGAAGATACTTGTGAGAGTGGCGTTCGACCCAACCTAGATTCATTTTAGCTAATTCCCGCCTATATGTTACCCGACTATTCATCTCATTTCATGTTTTGAAAAGATCTTAGTTCGTCTTTCTATGGTTGGAGCCATGTTTAGGAATGTTTACTTTCAACTTTTAGATTTTCAAGTATTTTAATGACTTAAGTATTTGTTGGATTATTTCCGCGTGTGATGAGTTGAATGATTTGAATTATGTGTTATGTGGTGTGTTAACCTTAAGAAGTGTCGTCATAAGAGGGAGTACTTTGTTGATAGGGGGAATCTATAAATATGGTGGACAACATTATTATAATGCGCCACAACCCAGTGGACTTGCAAGTATGATTACATGGATTAATGTTGACACGTTATATGTTGGTTATACTTGTACGTATATGGTAATGTATAAGAGTATGATAAGATTATGGGATTGGAAATCCTTATTATATCGTCTAATGTATATAAATTCTTATCGTTTATAAAAATGGCTCCATCCCGACGAAGCGGCCCTAGCAACGATGAGAACCCCGACATTGCTGCTATCATCGCGCAACAATTGCAAACCATCCTTCCTCAAATCGTCACCTAAGTAAGCAATAATGTGAACAATGCAAATGCTAATGGTGGAAATGGTGGGAATGGGAATGGTGGAACCAATGGATGTTCCTACAAGACATTTTTAGCTTGTAATCCCGAGGTCTATAATGGGGAAAGGTGTGCGTAGCACTTACTTGGTGGATTAAGAATATTGGCGTCGTGTTTGGAAATAGTGGATGTGCGGAAATCAACAAGGATGAAGTAATGTTGCTAGTTCGTTAAATAATTAACGCCTTGACTGGTGGGAACACCCAGGTTCAGGGCAAGGGGTCGTGAGGCTGCATAAAGGTTATGTCATGGGTTGATTTCAGGCGTTGCTTGTGGTGAGTTTTGTCCAAGTAACAAAATGGAGAAATTGGAGAGTGAATTCTGGAATCATACTATGATTGGGACTAATCATGTAGGGTATACTGATCGGTTCCATAAGTTGGATAAGCTAGTCCCACACTTGGTAACTCATGAATCGAAGCTCATCGGAAGGTATATAAATGGGTTGGCACCTCAAATTTGTAGAATGCTTCGAGCAACTCAACCAGCCACGATACAGAGTGCTATTCTTAAGGCTGGGATACTTACTGATGAGGCGGTCCGTTGTGGTACATTGACAAGGAGTAGTGAGAAAAGAAAGGAAGTGGAAGAAACAAGTAAACAAGGAGGTTCATGGAAAGATAATAAGAAGGCAAAAGTGGGAAAATGATTCGTGGCGACAGCCCCTCCTAGAAATGAATATGTGGGCTCATATCCTAAGTGTGCTAAGTGTTTTACTCATCATCCAGAAAGGGGACCTTGTAGGTTGTGTTATAACTGTTAGAAACCAGGTCACTTTACTAGAGATTGTTGGGCGCCGATAGGCAGTGGTGCTAGGTTAGTGTTGTCAGTATGAAAAATATCAAAGGGGTTTGTTTTGATTGTGGTAGCTCTGAACATCTTTGCAATTACTGGTCCTAGTTCACCCGAAAGCACCTGGTCAAGCAGGAAACCGTCTAGCTTTGGAGGGCAACCGAAATACCCGAAACAATGGGAATCAAGCTAGAGGAAGGGCCTTCAGTGTGAATGCAGTCGATGCCCTGCAGGATCCTAATGTTGTGACAGGTACTTTCACTTTTAAACGTCACTTTTATGTACTTTTAATTTCTGATCTGATTTTATGTTTATTTCCACTAGTTTTGCACCCTTATAAATGTGAAAACCTAGTATTGTAAGCCCTGGATACGTAATTTAAGTAGTAATGGTAGATAGAAGAAGTTGATAGGGATTATCCGTGGCTAAAAACTTAGAAACTAGGAAATTCCTTGTTCACTATAGATTTGATACCATTGGGTCATGGAAGTTTTGATGTGATTGTGGGGATGGATTGGTTATCTAAGAATAAGGCTGAGATAGTGTGTCAGAAGAAGGTGGTTAGGATACCGTTGGAAAGTGGTGAGGTACTTCGTGTTCAAGGGGAACGTACTTTAGGAGGCACGAAAACACTGATGAGCAAGAAGGCAGAGGAACCGGAGTTGAGTGATATTCCCATTGTACGAGATTTCATAGATGTATTATTGGAAGACTTGTCGAGATTACCACCTCAACAAAAAGTTGAGTTTCGCATAGATTTAATTCCTAGAGCGACGCCGGTTGTGAAGTCTCCATATAGACTAGCACCCTCAGAAATGCAAGAGTTGTCTGAACAACTTCAAGAATTGCAAGTTAAGGGTTTCATCTGGCCAAGTCATTCTCCGTGGGGAGCCCTGGTGTTGTTTGTTAAGAAGAAGGACAGTTCAATACGCATGTGTATAGACTACCACGAATTGAACAAGTTGACCGTTAAGAACCGTTACCCTCTCCTTATGATCGATGACTTATTCAATCAATTTTCAAGGAGTGCGTTACTTCTCTAAGATAAATCTTTGGTCGGGTTATCATCAGCTTAGAGTGCATGAAGAGGATATCCCAAAGACTGCGTTAGAATGAGATACAGACACTTTGAGTTTACGGTTATGCCTTTTGGGTTAACCAATGCACCAAAGGTCTCTGGACTTATGACGGGTTTGCAAACCGTTTAGATAATTTGTCATTGGAATCATGATGATATCTTGATATTTTTACTCACAAAGGATAAGGAGGATCATGAAGGTACATCTTGAAGTTGGTGTTTGAATGTCTATAAGCAGGAGAGGTTGTATGCTAAGTTTTCCAAGTACGAGTTCTGGTTGCAAGAATTGCATTTTCTCGGTCACGTGGTCAATCATAACGGTATTCACGTAGACCCAAGTAAGATTGAGGCAGTAAAGAACTGGAAAAGTCCTACAACACCATGCGAAATACGATCATTTTTGGGGTTAGTTGGTTACTACCAACATTTTATCGCTAATTTGTATAAACCCCTTGGGGTTGCTAAACCCCTTACTTCGTTGACTTAGAAAAACAAGAAGTATGATTGGGGCGTAGAGCAGGAAGAGTCTTTCCAAACTTTGAAAGATAATTTGTGTAATGCTCCAATACTGTCCTTACGTGATGGAATTGAAGATTTTGTAGTCTACTGTGACGCGTCGAATCAAGGATTAGGTTGTGTACTCATGCAAAGAGGCAAGGTAATCGCCTATGCATCACGACAATTAAAGATCCATGAGAAGAATTATACAACACACGACCTAGAGTTGGGAGCAGTAGTGTTTGCTCTTAAGACTTGGAGGCATTACTTGTACGGAACGAAGAGTGTCATTTATACGGATCATAAGAGTCTTCAACACATATTCGATCAGAAGGAGTTGAATATGCGTCAAAGGAGGTGGATTGAGTTATTCAGCGACTATGAGTGTGAGATTCGCTATCATCCGGGAAAGGCTAACGTAGTAGCTGATGCCTTAAGTAGGAAAGAGCGAGTGAAACCTAGACGTGTACGAGCAATGGCTATGACCATTCAGTCTGGAGTTAAAAGAATGATACTGGCAGCCCAGAGTGAGGCGTTCAAGGAAGAGAACGCGCCAGCAGAAAGATTACACGGGTTAGACCAGCAGATGGAAAGGAAAGAAGATGAGAGTTTATACTTTATGGATCGTATATGGGTTCCGTTAGTGGGAGGTGTAAGAACCATAATCATGGACGAAGCTCATAAGACTAGGTACTCTGTGCATCCGGGAGCGGATAAGATGTACCATGATCTTCGAGATATGTATTGGTGGCCGGGTATGAAGAGGGATATCGCTACGTATGTTAGCAAATGTTTAACTTGTTCGAAAGTGAAAGCTGAGCATCAAAGGCCTTCAGGATTATTGCAACAACCTGAGATACCCGAGTGGAAATGGGATAATATCACTATGGATTTTATCACGAAGTTACCTAGGACGAAGAGTGGGCATGATACTATATGGGTAATAGTCGACAGACTGACCAAGTCAGCTCATTTCCTAGCAACGCGTGAGGATTACAGTATGGAGAAGTTGGCAAGGTTGTACATTGATGAGATCGTCGCACGGCATGGAGTGCGTGGGTCAAATATTTCGGATCGAGATGCACAGTTTACATCGTGATTCTGGCAAACATTACAGAAAGCTTTAGGGACGCGATTGGATATGAGTATGGCTTATCATCCTCAGACGGATAGACAAAGTGAGCATACAATTTAGACATTGGAGGATATGTTAAGAGCGTGTGTGATCGACTTTGGTGGCAGTTGGGATGTTCACATACCATTAGCTGAATTTTCTTATAATAATAGTTACCATTTCGACGTATTCGATGGCCCCGTTTAGGCACTGTATGGAATGGAAATGTAGGTCGCCCGTCCTAATGGGGGGCCACCCCCAATAAAAATACATTGTTTTATTGGAAAGGGGAAAAGTAGGTTATTAGCCCAGAATTAGTACAAGAGACGACTGATAAGGTAGTTTTGATAAAGGAAAAGCTCAAAGTTGTGAGAGATCGTCAAAAGAGCTATGCTGATAATAGGCACAAGCCACTAGAGTTTGAGGTTGGGGATCAAGTGTTACTGAAAGTGTCGCCTTAGAAAGGCATGATACGTTTTGGAAATAAAGGTAAGTTGCACTGAGTGTGTAGGTCCATTTGAAATTCTTAAAAATGATCGGGCCTGTAGTATCGATTAAGATTGCCTGAGGAATTGGTAGCAGTTACACGAATCATTTCATGTGTCGAATTTGAAGAAGTTTTTGGCGGATGCAAATCTGCATGTGCCACTAGATGAGATTAAGGTTGACAAAACCCTTGGTTTTATTAAGGAACCCGTAGAAATTATGGATCGTGAGGTTAAGAGTTTGAAACATAGTAAGATTTCTATCGTTAAGGTTCGTTGGAATTCAAAACGTGGACCTGAGTTCACGTGGGAACGTGAGGACCATATGAAAGCTAGGTATCCTCGATTGTTTGTTGACCGTGATGTTGAACCTACTAGTTAAATTTCAGGACGAAATTTTCTAAAGTATGGGATACTGTGACAACTGTGACTTGAGCAGGTTAGTCAAACCGTTAGAGCTGACTAAAGTATTATTATGTGTTATAATTGTGTGCTTAAGTGATATTATATGGGTATTCGATATCAATCCGTGATGCGTGTTCATCTATTAGTGATTGAATTTTGGTTTTGGTAGCTATTTCATTTCGTTCACATTTTGTGACAAGCACGACTTTATGCGTTATCATGTAGTTTGATAAATAATTTACATATGAGCATAAGAGTATATAATGTGTTTCTAGGTTTGAGTTAAGTCTAGTATTTAAATCAATTAAGCGTAGGTTTTTCTAAATTAGGAAAGTAATTTATAAAATGAAATTTATAAATAGTAAGTTTAAAGCTAGTATATTTAAAAGGATTTGCAAAATTAATAAAGGGTTTTATAAAAATAGGAAAATAAGAGGGTAAATATGTATTTAATTATAATTAAAATAAAATAAAAATAAAGGGGTGTTTATTCGGCCGGTTATAGGAAAAGGAAAAAAAAGAAAACAAAATTTGATTGCAATTAGGAGTCTAGGCCTTAAAAATACAAAATCAATAAATCCCAAAATCACTTTTTTTCTCTCAACAAAGGTTTAGGTATAATCTTAATTAAGTTTTGTTTAATCTTTTTATAATTAGTAACTTCAATTGATAGAATAATTAGGGTTCATAAATTTCTGTAAATTAATGATATAAAACTATATGGGAGTGTTCGGGATTAGATTTAGAGGATGTGAGTGTAAACGGTTTAGGTTAGATCGCGTTAAATTGAAAGTTAGGGTTTGGTAGAATTTTGGGTCGTAACCGATTGAATGATTCTCAATTATTAAAAATGAGTTTTGGGATGGATCTTATGCCTAAATTGAGTGAGTGCAGAGAGTCTAGTTTCCAAAAAGTCTGGCCCCGAAAGGTTTTGAGGTCGGAAAGTTAGTCAAATAATTTTTACAAGAAAAGTTGTCAAAACAGTAAATTCGGGTCAGATTGGGGTCTGATTTCGGTGAGTAAAACCCCTACTTAAAAGTTGAATTGAGGTTAGCCAAAAATCAAAGGTCATATTTTATGTGTCTATTAACTTCAGCTCAAAGCACAAGTCTTAAATCATTGTCTAAGTATTTTTAGAAAAATCAAACTTTTTGGTGTGCGTCCAGATCTAAATTTGGATACTTTATGATGTTGAATTTTTATAAAATAGTTAGGCTTAATATTTTTTTTAATAATCCATTGGGAAGGTAGGGAATGAAAGGGAAAAAGTCAATTTGACGATTTAGTATTTTTTGTGGTCATAAAGTGACTACAAAATTCTGTCGAAAATCTGGTAAACAAGAACGAATGATTAAAGGTATTTAGAGTATAAGTGAGATAAGGGATGTATGGTAAAGGGTTTATAATCATAACATAAACTTAGTAGTCTATCAATTGATTGTTACATCATCTTGGGCATTTAGCCTAATCGCGTGTAACATGGGTTTTATTTGTGTTTAGTTGATTGCAAGGATATTGTGAAGTAGCTGTGCATCAGGTGAGTTTCATAGTCCCATTTTTTCCCGTTGTTTTTAAATCGGGATGGAAATGATGCAAATGTTTTGAAATATTTTATTGCTGTGATTATGTGTTTTAATTGCGTATGGACATTACATGACTATTATATGACTATGTGATACATGTGTTATTTGGGATCGAATGAGTACGCCTACTCAGTGTTGGTTATGGGATCAGAAGGGTACGCCTACCCAATGTGATATGTTGTGTGATACATTCTGGGTGAGCTTGGTTTCTTATAGTGCCAGCTATTCTAAGCCCGAATGTGAAATTTAGTTTTGTGAATATGTTGATTTGATTTTGGTTGCATGCTAGCATAAGTTCATGATAGTTCATTTTTGTCCTCCTTTGTTTTGATAATCACAGTAAAAGTGAGTATTATTGCGTGTCTATAATTTATGACTCTCACCAACATTATTGCTGACGTATTAAGCATCATTTTTAGGTGAGCATCATGAGGAAAGTAAAGTTAGGAAGATTGGCTAGTGAGACCGTAGGCTTGCATGCGGAGTTTCCCTAGTTTTCGTTTCGTGTTTGTTTTGAATTGATTCTATGATTGTTTTAGGTTTTGGATTATTTCGTTATGTCTTTGTATTGGAGTGACTCTTTTACCTTAATACAAGACTCCTTTTTCTTATGTTTGGTATTGTCATGACACTTTGTGTCCATTTTAGCTTTGTCTAATGCCTTGTAGTTTCTCTATTGTTGACACTATTGTGTTGTGATGATACCCATGACGTTACGCCTCGTGTTTCCGCCTTGGCAGGGTGTGACAGAAAACATCATAATGGATTTCGTTACTAAATTTCCAAATACATCGGCTGGTTAGGATACAATTTGGGTAATTGTTGACCGCCTTACCAAATATGATCATTTCTTACCACTGAAGGAAACCGACTCAATGGAAAAGTTGACAAGACAATACTTGAAGGAAGTAGTCTCAAGACACGGCGTGCCAGTTTCGATTAATTCTGATCGAGACAATAAATTTACATCCCAATTCTAGAAATCGCTAAACAAAGCTCTAGGTACTCAATTGGACATGAGTACGGCTTATCACCCTCAGATCGATGGTCAAAGTGAAGGACCATCCAAACCTTAGAAGACATGTTGCGTGCATGTGTGCTCGACTTTGGAAAAGGTTGGGATAGGCATCTACCCTTGGTGGAATTTTCGTACATCAATAGTTATCACGCGAGTATCAAAGCTACACCATTCAAAGCATTGTACAGTCGTAAGTGTCGATCGTCCATCTATTGGGCCGAGGTTGGAGATGCTCAGCTTACTGGCCCAGAGATTGTTCATGAAACTACATAAAAGATCATCCAAATCAAGAAACGTATTCAAGCTGCACGTGATAGACAAAAGAGCTACGTCGATAGGAGACGTAAGCCATTGGAGTTTCAAGTTGGAGATAAGGTTATGTTGAAAGTATCGCCATGGAAAGGGGTGTTACATTTCGGCAAACGGGGGAAGCTGAACCCTCGTTATATTAGACCTTTCAAGGTTCTTGCTAAAGTCGGAATAGTTGTTTACCGACTTAAACTCCTAGACCAGATAAGCCGTATTCATAGTACTTTTCACATTTCCAATCTGAAGAAGTGTTTCTCCGACGAACCACTTGCTATTCCATTGGATGAAATTCAGATTGATGACAAGCTTTATTTCATCGAAGAACCAGTTGAAATCATGGATCGTGAAGTTAAACGTTTGAAGCAGAGCCGTATCCTCATTGTGAAAGTCCATTGGAATTCTAAAAGAGGTCATGAGTTTACTTGGGAGCGCGAAGACCAAAGGCAGAAAAAGTACCCTCATCTCTTCGCTAACCCTGCATCTACGTCAAAAGCTACGTCTTAAGCTTTGAGGACAAAGCTCTTTTAACGGGGGAAGGATGTCACACCCCGTAAATTTCAGGTCAATACTTTAAAGTATTCCGATCAATAATTTTAACTTTTATAAGTTACGTGGTAAATTGACGTTTATCCGGGAAGTTCTCCCGCGTAAAAACTGAAAATCGTTATCGGAAGCGTTCCGATGCCGGGCTAAGTTTAGTCTACTCGTATTATCCTTAATTTAATCATTTATAAGTTTTACGTAGTGTACGTTTGCAAATTTACGTTTTTCGTATGCGTTTTGCGTTTTTAGCTTTTTTACGTCAAACGGAACATTGGAAACTTACCACATATGCATGTAAACTCAAAATGTCCCCCACTATATTAAGACTTGTCAAAAATTTCAAAAATCCCCCTACCCCTTTGATCTTCAGTACAAGCAAAAAGAAAAAGAAACCAAAAATTTAAATTCAAAACAAAGTCACATGCGAGATAGTGACATACTTGTTTTC
>BQNB010044511.1:0-10971 GCA_026074375.1 Tanacetum coccineum
ATTGTTGTGCGCGATTAGATGTTGGGAAAGATTTAAGGCAGGGGTTAGAATTAGTTTTCTAGCATAGTGCTGAGAAAAAGCAAGTGTGACTAAAAAACAAGATGAAAGCAATGACTTGCTGCGTTATATTTATGTCACACCTACAAACAACAAAATACCCAAAAAGCAGAACAATTGCACCGACTTAATTTAAAAGCACACGCAACATATTCGATATACATCACTATGCATGAGCAGATTCAACCCAAGAAGAAATTGAATCGATTTCAACCATGGAACCGAGGTATTTGGTAGTTAATTTGTGTTTTGCTTCGACCTTCTAACATATTTTATCGAATAATTCAACAAATAAGTTTCTCAGTGAGATTTTGGAAAGCAGATTTTGATTTTTGAGTGAAAAATGAAAGAGCTTATTTTGGTTTAATTATGTAGGTGTTGTTGTGGGATGTACTTAATACATGATTCGATAAGTGTTCTTGACTGCTGTTATATGCTATTCATGATTACGTTGTAAGGGTATATGGCGTGCATTCTTAAGAATTACAATCTCTATGAGCAAACATGTTGAGGTCAGGCAAAGTTTGGGTAAGATGATATAAGATAATAGTTGTTACTCGCCTACGAGACTTATTCCCTGATAAGATACGTCTATAAGCCTATCTAATAACATTTGAGTTTGTTGCACATCAGTCATCATTTTCATACATATAAACATGTAGGAACTAGCTCCTTTGTTCTAAAACAAGACAACAACAACAATGGTAAATCGAGTCTTTAATAATGATTTTTATTATTTGAGTTTTTTATTAACACTTTGATTGTGTGGTATATTTAGGATCCCAAGTAGGAAAAGGATCCCCTCCATTATCTAAGCCAGCCAGGTCTGGTGGCGGAAAGCAAAAAAAAGTCCGAGTTTCTTTGTTTAAATATTTTATGTTTTTTTAGTACATGTATTTGGTACTTGGATGCATTTGGAAACTATATTTATGTATTGTGTCCTATGTTGTATTTAAATTTTCGGAGTTTACTTATATGAAGCTATATGTGTTTGGCAAATAAAGATGCGAATGTTGTTTTCTTTAGTAACTTAGTTTAAAACTTTCTAGCAGTATGATGTATTATGTCCATCATAACATTTGCGCTTATAGTAATCATTATTAAGCACGGGTAACAAAACCTCGTTAATTCAATTGTGTTGGACGCTTGAATAAAAAAATTAATGGTGACTAACTAATGTAGTAATTTGCACCAATGAACAATCAAGACAGTCAATGATACGCCAATGGTTAGGATATTATCATAGTTTATTATGTTTAGGATATGTCTTTGTGTTAGGAAAGTCATTGTTTAGGAATGTCTTTGCATTCAATACGTTTGACTATTTGTTTAGGAAAATCATAATAGCCATAATAGGCCCATGACCCGTTAAGCTATTATAAATACTCTTGTACTCTTCATTATAATCATTCAATCAATCAAATTAAAGATTAAAATATCTCTAGTTTTTCTCTCTATTTTCGGACGGAGCCAGCACACGCTTGAAGTGGTGCCCTATTGTTAGGAACACGAAAGTGTCGGTCACTTTCATAGATAATTGTAGTTAGCTCGTTAAGTTAATTTTTAGAAACTTACTAGGCTAGTTAGCTAAAGCCCATGGACAAACCCATGAAGGCCCAAGCCCATGTCCACATGTAAGTATTTATACACCTCTTCATGCTTTGGAGAGGTGGTTGGTTGCTCATTTTTTACACACTTATGCATTTCATTTCTATGTTAACTTTCTCTCCCTAAGTGTTCATCCAACCCACTCTATCTTTAGAATCACCTCTCTTTCCCTCTCATCTAGTATGTAATTTGATTAGTCTTTAATTGGTATCAAGAGCCATGGAGTGGTGTGTTTAGTCTTTGTGTTTGTTTTGTTTTGGTTTGTTTTTTTTGCAAAATTTCGTCCCTTTCTTGTTCTTTCTTTGTTTTCGAAGCTATTGTGTACACTAAAGGATCATTTACCTTGGTAAATTTGATCTAGTATCTTTAGGATATAGGTGTACAAACTTAGAATCAAGAAAAACATCATTTGGGTTACTTTTTGTGTTCGAAAACCTTTATAAAGAACAAAATCTTGATTTTAAATTTTTCTGCATAAAAACCTTAAAGTTTCCATTTTTCTTGTTCCTATAGGGTTAGTAACACTAGTTGTACAAGAATTTTTGCAAAACAACCATTAAAATGTGTCTTGTTTGTGTTTTTAAAAGTTGAGTTTTGAGCTAGTTATAACCGAACAACTAAACCAGACAACTGAGCTTAGTTGAAACCGAACAACTAAGTTTAGTTGGAACCGAACAACTGAACCGAACAACTAAAGTTTAGTTGGAACCGAACAACTGAACCGAACAACTGAGTTTAGTTGGAACCGAACAACTGAGCTTAGTTGAAACCGAAAAACTGAACCGAACAACTGAGCTTAGTTGAAACCGAACAACTCAACCGAACAACTCAAGTTTCCAAATTATACGGTTTATTTCTTTGACTTGTAAAATCCCGTGAAACATTAACTTGTTTTTCCCGGTTTTGTCAAGAATTATAAAATCTCGTATAAAGACATAAAACACTTAAAAGACAACTTAATCAAACACAATTTCTTTCTACCACCGTTCGATCAAACAAGTAATCTATTAACATACAACTTTCACAATGACGACTCTTGCTGACAAAGCGATTCTTTCGGGTGCTGATAATCGTCCACCTATGTTGGAAAAAGATATGTATGACTCTTGGAAAAGCAGAATGGAGCTATACATGATGAATAGACAACATGGACGAATGATCCTTGAATCTGTTGAAAATGGTCCACTCATCTGGCCTACAATTGAGGAAAATGGAGTGACTATACCAAAGAAATATTCTGAGTTATCTGCTACGGAAGCAATTCAAGCTGATTGTGATATCAAGGCAACAAATATCATTCTCCAAGGATTACCACCAGAGGTCTATGCATTGGTTAGCAATCATAAAGTCGCCAAGGAACTTTGGGAAAGAATTCAACTTCTCATGCAAGGAACTTCATTGACGAAACAGGAAAGAGAGTGTAAGCTTTATGATGAATTCGATAAGTTTGCTTATAAGAAGGGGGAAACACTACGTGATTTCTACTTGAGATTTTCACTACTACTCAATGACATGAACATCTACAATATGAAACTGGAACAATTTCAAGTGAACACCAAGTTTTTGAATACTCTTCCTCCTGAGTGGAGCAAATTTGTGACAGATGTCAAACTGGTTCGGGATTTGCACACAACTAACATTGATCAGCTTCATGCTTACTTGGGACAACATGAATTTCATGCAAATGAGGTTCGTTTAATGCATGAACGCAACTCAGATCCGCTTGCTTTGGTTGCAACCCATCAGATGACCCAGTCTCCTTATCAAACTCATCAAAACTCATACCAAAACACTCAATTTCAACCACAAGTTTCACCATATCAGTCTCCACAGTATGGATCACCTTATCAGTCTCAACAATACTCAACTCATCAATCATCAACACCTCTTTCAATCACTTATCCATCCAATGATTATCAATCATCCGTTCACCACAACGTTTATTCTCCATCATCATCCATCCCTCAATTGGAATATGCTCCCACAGTTAACCAACAACCTGAATTTTCCCAACCAGACTTGGGTCTAATTGTTCTAGTGTTCCAAAAAGGTGATGATCCCATTGATGCCATTAATCACATGATGTCTTTCTTGACTGCTGTTGTTATCCCACTACTAATAACCAGCTGAGGAATTCGTCAAACCCTAGGCAACAAGCTACCATTAATAATGGAAGAGTAACTTTACAACCAATTCAGGAGAAGCAAACTTCGTTAGCTGCGAGTGCTACAAGGACATACACTCCAGGAGCAAGTGGAAGCAATTATAGGAAACAAAGGACTGTTATTTGCTACAACTGCAAAGGGGAAGGCCATATGTCCAAACAGTGCACTAAACCCAAGAGGAAACGGGATGATTCATGGTTTAAGGAGAAAGTGTTACTGGTACAAGCTCAAGCTCATGGTCAATTCTTAATGAGGAGTATACTAGCATTTTTGGCTATATCTAATATTCCTGAAGGTCAAGCCAACACAGACTGCATTATAACAATGATGCTTATCAAGTGATGATTTGGTTGCATATGACTCTGGATTATGATAAATTAATAATGCCAAAGTTGCTCTCATGGCGAATTTATCTCATTATGGTTCAGATGCTCTCGCTGAGGTACACAATCATGATAATGTGAATAATAATATGATTAATCAAGTTGTGTAGGCGATGCCGTCTTCTGAAAGTCGAATGGTTGTGAGCTATTAGAGACTGAAAATAACCAGTGATAGCATTATCATTCCTTATTCTCGTATATTGTGATTGGAATTACAAAACAGGCAGGGTTGTTCAGAATTTTGATTCTTCTGCCAAAACAAGATGCACTGATTTTATCTGTGATTGAACAATGGAAACAAAGTTGCTAATTGTATCAGAGATAAAAAGCTGGTCAACTAAAAGTGACAATGATACTTTAACTTGCAGAGTTAAAGATAAGATCAACTATAGTTTTGAAAGAAGGACAAAATGTTGATTTAAGGAGTAATGATAACGTTTCAGATTCAAGTGCATAGTCTGTAGAGATTGATCATCTTAAACAAACTCTTTCTGGACATTTAAAAGAAAATGAATCTTTACTGCAAACGGTTACTCTTCTCAAAAATAATTTTAAGAAAGAAAAATCTAGAAACATTGATAGGGAAATTGCCTTGGAAAAGAGGATTAAACAGCTAGATAATATTGTTTTCAAAAGAGATCAATCCGCACAAAATGTTCACATGTTGACGAAACCTCAGTTTTTCTATGATCATACCACTAAACAAGCTCTAGGTTTTCAAAATTCTTTCTATCTGAAGAAAGCTCAACAGTTAAAACCAAAGCTTTATGATGGTAATGTCATTAAGAATACGCATGCTATTGTGATTACTGACTCCGAAGAGGGACCTCATGCTTGCTGAATGAGAGGTCATCAGAATAAAATGCTTTTAAAACAAAAAGATCCTATGATGTTAGAAAAGAAAGTTAATACTACACCAGTTGATTATGATGTTCTTAACCAACTTTATAAAGATTTTGAAACATGATTTGTTTCGCAAACTGAATAATCTGCTGAACAAGCCTTTTGGGCTCAGAATTCTGTGAATTCTCCTGAACCTACTCTTTCTAGTTGACCCACCAATGTTGAGGTTCCAAAAGAACTTCCTAAAGTCAGCATGGTTAATACGAGTTTGAAGAAACTTAAACACCATCTTGCTGGTTTTGATGTGGTAGTCAAAGAAAAAACACACCCATAGCTATCACTGAGGGCTCATGGGGGTTCGAACATACAATAGCTTGTTTTAGAGATGAAATAATTCCATTTGTAAAAGCTCTGAAGGACTTATTTAACACATTCAATCAATATTTGGTTGATGAATTTTTTGAAGTCCAAAATGTCTTTCATTTAATTGGAACAGGTGTGGAACCAATCATCGTTTAGAGTCAAAACATTGAAGTTAAATGAATCAGTTTTGAACGAAAACGAACGGGACTCTTGTAACAAGTCTATTAGCCAAGATTATATGTGAACATTGATTATGAAATTCTTCTGTGATATCTGCTATTTGTAAATGTGAATGATGTGAAAAAGTATCTTTAATTTGAGGGGACTGATCTTTCACAAAGAGGATTTCGTTGAAAAGAGATTTACGATAAACTGTTCAAAAGTTTTACCACTCTTGAAAAATATTGCATCTCTTTAGAAGTTGATACTCAACTTAATCAGGAAATTTTTCAAAGAGATAATTTTGTGTCAAATCAAGTTGCTCCAAGTTTTGATCAATTATTTAAAGTTAATGAATTAAAAGCTCAGTCCCAAGAGAAAGACACAGTCATAAAGAAGTTGAAAGAGAGAATTAAATCTCTAAGTGGGAAAATGAATGAGGTCAAGATTAAAAAGGACTTAGAAGAGATTGAAACAATAAATATAGAATTGGATCATAGGGTGACAAAGCTTATTGCTGAAAATGAGCATTTGAAACAGACCTATAAGCAACTTTATGACTCGATTAAACCAGTACGTATTCAATCAAAAGAACAATGTGCTAATTTAATTAATCAAGTCAATCTAAAGTCTGTGGAAAATTTTGATTTAAATGCTAGTCTTCAGGAAAAAGTTTTGGTAATTACAGTCTCAAGGATGATTTAAGGAAACTAAATGGAAAAAGCTCTAGTGATATGAGTTACAAAATCATCTTTAGTGATCCAGAGATGCTTAGATTATTATGGACCAATACCCCTAAATGGTTGAATAAAATGGTCCAGTCACTCTGCCTTATTAAGCACACTCCAGGAAGGAAGCTGCATTTCTTAGGGATCTAGTTAATACATATAAGCAATTTCCCACTAGATCGCCTAGAAATGCCTGTAGGTATTACTAAACTAATTCGGAGGTTGCTTACAAAAATCAGTAAAAAACCCCCCCCCCCCCCCCATGCCTAGTATCAACAATTCAGATGAAAAAATTAGTTGGCTGGACCCCAAAGAACAAGGATGAAAAAGAGTTAGATTCACTGAAGGCCCGTCACATTCTAAGAAAACACAATCACAAAACATTCACATAACATAGTCTTTAACAAACCTATGTTGTCTTCTACATGAGTAAAACCATCTACTGATGCTAGCGGATCACAGCCTTGAGGCAATACAAAGACAGATAAGATTCGGCAAACACCAAGTAGTACTCAGAAGAATAAAGTAGAAGCCCACCCTAGGAGAGTTAAATCTAGTTTGAAAAATAAAGCTTGTATTGTTAAACCTAAAGGAACTGCTCATGTGCAGCATTCCAAACTTAATGCGAATTCTGAACTTAAATGTGTTAAGTGTAATGGTTGCATGCTTTCTGATAATCATGATTTGTGTGTTCTTGATTTTATCAAAAATGTGAATGCTCGTGCCAAATCTAAATCTACTAAGAAAAGTTCAAAAAGAAAAGTTTAGAAACCAATAGGAAAGGTATTTTTAAATATTGGATATATCTGGAGACCTACTGGTCGGACCTTCACTATAGTAGGAAATGCGTGCCCTTTAACTAGGATTGCCACAACTACTGAAGTGCCCATTAGGAAACCAACTACTCTAGATAATGAAACATCTAAACCTGTCGTAACATTGGTTTACTCATGGAAACCTAGGAAATCTAAAACTAATGTTCCTGTTAGCAAATCTAAAGTTCTTAAATCTGTATCTGCTAAGAAAAAGGAACCCAGTCAATCTTAGGGATCCATAGTTTCTGATGTTCCATCTTCCTCTCTTGATTGAATGGCAAGGTCGGTCCAAAATTGTTCTTTGGTATTTAGACTCCGGCTGCTCCAAGCATATGACCGGAGATCGCTCTCAGCTCACCTATTTCGTCAATAAGTTTTTGGGTACAGTCAAATTCGGAAATGATCACGTGGCAAAGATATTGGGATATGGTGATTATGAGATTGAGAATATTACGATATCAAGGGTTTATTACGTGGAGGACTTGGACACAAATTACTCTTGTTGGCAATTGTGTGATTCGAACATTGAAGTATGCATCGTCAACCCACCTGCTTCATTATAATTTGAAGGTGTTGGAATCTATTGCACTGGAATCTCGATGGAACATCTGTACACTCTGTCTCTTGAGATTTGTGGCGTTCTCTCCCATATGTCTCTTATCAAAGCTCACAAAGACTAAGACTTGGCTATGGCCACACGACGTCTTGTCTCATCTAACTTTTGTGCAATCAATCATTTATCAGAACCGGTCTTGTTTCGAGGTCTCCCTAAAGCTAAATTTTGAAATGGACATCTGTATTCTTGCTTGTGCAATGGGTAAAAAGCACGAAGAAACCCCACAAACCTAATGACGACACTAAAAACCAAGAAAAACTACTATTTTTACACATGGATCTTTGTGGACCAATGCGTGTCGCAAGTATTAATGGAAAGAAGTACATCCTCGTCATTGTCGATGATTTCTCTCTGTTTTCATGGGTTTAGTTCTTAGGTCAAAAGATGAAGCTCCCAGTTTCATAATCAAGGTTTCTTCAAGATGAATCTAAGTGCGGCCTTAAAGTCCCTGTCCGACGATCAGAACAGATAATGAAAAACTGAATTTGTTAATCAAATTTGGTAAATATTATGAGAAGGTTGGCATCTCTCATGAAACATCTGTTGCTCACTCTCTACAGCAAAATGGTTTCATTGAAAGACGTAATCGTACGCTAATTGAAGTTGCCCGCACAATGTTGATTTATGCAAAAGCTTCGTTATTCTTATAGGCAGAAGCAGTTGCTACCGCATGTTACACCTAAAATATCGTTCCAATTTGTATGTCTTCATCACGGGAAAAAAACCATATGAAGCTTTTACATGACAAACTCCCGACTTTTCCCCCCCCATTTTTTTTTTCCATGTATTTGGTGCACTCTGCTATCCGACAAATGATAGTGAGAATTTGGGCAAGTTACAACCGAAAGCTGATATTGGTATTTTCATTGGCTATGCACCTACAAAGAAAGCATTTCGAATTTACAACCGACGTACCAGACGAATCATTGAAACAATTCATGTTGATTTTGATGAGCTGACTGAGATGGCTTCTGAAACAGCAGTTCAAGACCCGCACATCATGAAATGACTCCTACAACAATTAGTTCAGGACTCGTGCCAAACCCTCCTCCTTCAACACCGTTTGTACCACCGTCAAGAACAGATTGGGATATTTTGTTTCAACCGATGTTTGATGAATTACTCTGTAAAACCTAAAAATCTCAACAAGTGTAAAATTACCAAAATACCCCTAATGCAAGAAAAGTACATAAAAGCTTAAATAAATTTCATTTTAATTATAGAAATTATGATCCATAAAAGCTTAAATAAACTTCATTTAAATGTTAGAAATTATAAAAATACAACATGTGACAATTATGAAATTTATGTAATATTAAAATACCTTATATTATATAAGAAAAATAATTAATATTTTTGTATATATATTATTAGCCGAATTAAATGCATTTAAGTATTTATACTTTACAATTAATATGAAATAAATATGGATAATTACAAATAAATTATGCAAGTTTTAATATCTGATTTATTCACTTTTGGAAGCCCAAAAGTTCGGCCTAACCCCCATTATAACTCTTTTATACATTTTATTTTGTTTAAATCCCTAAAACATAATTTCCGAAACCCTAAAAAAAATCAAAGAGGCGGCACAAAGAATTTTTCAAGGGCAAGCACGATTTTTCTAAGGTGATTTGAAGGTCAAGGATTGTGGGAAAAATATTGGAAAGATTGTTTAAGGCTTGGTTCGATTGTGGTATTTGTTTGGGTTCGAAAATCTCAACCGAATTCTATAAATTCATAAAATCATCAAGAATCATCAAAGGTATTTTTGTATCTCATTTTTCATCATATTAATTCGTTCTATGCTTAAGAAAAATTATCATGCATGTTATATTGATTTTATAAATTAAAACATGTTCGAAACCCTAATTTTTAGCTAATTATGAAATCGGCCCAAATAATATTTGTAAAATTGATTTTATATTTTTATAAGGTTTTTTATATCACATATGACTCAGATAAATTGTTGGAAAAATTTAGGAAGGATTCGAATAATTATTGGGGAATTATCTTGGTTTGCCGATTTCGAAATAAAGGAAAAAGGAAAGAAATAAAATTAGGGTTAGGGTTTTAATAATTTTTCCAGGTTCTCTTAATGCTAATGATTGTATAAAAATTGGGAAATGTTTGGGGAAAAATTTAATTAGGGTTTTAGTGATTTATTTGTTAGCCGATTGTGATTTTAAAAGTATAAGGACTTGTTTTGTAATTTCTGAAACTATGGGGTCTGTTTTAGACATGTTATTATAATTGTTATATTCTGTATAAAATAAGTTGGGGGGTATAAAATGTCATATTGGTATTATTCTGGATTAAAATGGTTAATTACATAGAATAGGTAATTAGAGATTAATTAATTAAAATAGAGGGACTGAAATTGTAAATTCTGAAAAGTGGAAGGTTTGGTTAGTATTTAATGTATAAAGTATGATTTTGTCATAATTGAATCTATAAGGGCTTGTTTTGTAATTATGGATAATTAAAGATATTGTTTAAATAATTAATAAACAAAAAGGGCTAAATATGTAAATTGTATAAAATTAAAGGGTATTTGACTTGTAAATACAGAAAAAGGAAGGTATATTGAATAAATGTGTACACTTTGATATTTACCCTTTTAACCTTGAAAATTGTTGATTTTGCATATTAAACCCTAAAATATGGAAAGTTGTCATATTTAACCCTAAACTTGTAAGGTTGGCATATTAAGTCCCTAAGCTATTCAAAATACTTAATAGAATCTCAAATGATGAATATTACTAATTTTGGAAACTTACTAAAAATGGAAAGTTACTAAAAATAGAAAGTTACTAAAAATGGAAAGTTACTAAAAATGGAAAGTTACTAAAAATAGAAAGTTACTAAAAATAGAAAGTATAACTTAAATGAATGGTTTGTAATTCGAATTCATCATTTCTTTAGGTTCGGTCAAGAGGGAGTGATTTTGATATTCCTGTGGTGTTTCTTTGATTTTGCTTTGCTTCGGAATAAGGTACAGATATTCTGACCTTTTCGTTAAGGTTTCTCATGACATGTTTCTCTCTATCTTTGATTTCTCATTTGATTTGCTACATTTGCTCTGAGCCTTTTATTCTGGCTTTCTTATATGATCTGTCATTATGTTCTATTTGAACCCTGCTAGGCTACCTTTGATATTTGAACCTTTGATATTTAAACCTTTGATATTTGAACCTTTGTCATTGAACCTTTGCTATGATCCCTTTGAAATGA
>BQNB010044511.1:31208-44844 GCA_026074375.1 Tanacetum coccineum
CGAAATTATGATTTATTATTTAAAAACGTTTCAAAAATTTTACCGGCTACGCGGTAATCGTTTTTATGTGACCGAAAAATGTCAAAAAGTCAAAAGTCAAGTCGGAACCAAAAAGTCAAAGGGTAAAATAGTCATTTAAAATATCGAAAATTTCGAGGTGTGACACATTTGGTCCCTAATATCTCATGGGTCCAAAGTTGTTAGTGCCAAAAATCCCTTGCATTTGATGCAATTGGTTGGGATGTGAGAATGGAAGAAACATTTCCCATGGCATGTAACTTTGACGTGGAAAGTTGTTCCAACTTACGTGAAAGCCATGAGGTTGGTTTTGTTGACCAACGTGTCTTTTTGGTTGTAGTGTTTTAGGACGAGAATAATTATTATTGACTATTCTAGGAGGTGGAGTTTTTAATCTAAAATTAGTTTTTGAAAATCCAACTCCGGGCTTTGTCAATGGTTTATAAAATTGTTTGACTTCATTGTCACTAGCCACAGGAATTTTGACTTTGTTTACAATTATGTGTTTTGGTCTAGGACCCAAAATAGATTTTTGAAAAGACACACTTTTCTCAGAACCAAACGTTGCTGGTGGCGGTCCCATAATTATTTAGGGGGCCGCCTGAACATTAAGGGGGCCGCCTATAATTATGGGACCTCCATCAGAAGACGTCTCTTTCTGAGCTTTTAAAATTTTTATTTCCTTAGTTTCACTAGATGATGCTTCAAATGAATTAAACCCCAAACCTAATTTATCACCGGATGGTTTTTGATTACTTAATATTTCATTCAAGAAATATGTACTCTTTTTAAATTTGTTTAATCTAGTAGATTCTTCTTTGAGCTTTTCATTTTTAATTTTAAGTGTATGACATTTTGCACAATCGAGATCAACCCCATTGTTTTTCTCGAGTGTGGATAATTTATCTTTTAATTCTCTAAGCTCATTTTCTAGACTATTTCTAATAGATTTTAACCTTTTGTTCTTAGTGGTTATCTTTAAACTCATTTTGCCAATTTATCATATTCATTGTCTAAAGCTAAATCATCAATTGATGAGTTTTCATCACTAAAGTAAGAAGATTCGGAACATTCCTCATTTGGTGCTTGAGCTACAAGACATGTATCATCTTGGATCTTTTCATCATATTCTTCACCACTATCGCTCCAAGAGCCTCCAACAAATGCTCTTTGGTTCTTGTCTCTTGGTGGCTTTGGACATTCTCTAATAAGATGATTTGGATCTCCGCATCTAAAGCACTTCCTTTCACTTTGTTTGGTTTCAGAAGTTTCTACAACTTAGTGCTGCTACTTATACAAGTTACTATTGCTAGTTCTACTTAGTGTTGCTGGTGAAGAATGCTAAAGATTCAAGAAAATAGACTAAGTAACTAGTACTGTTAGTTATAAATAGTTAGTAATGCCAGTATATATGTTAGTACTGGTAGTAGAGTTAGTACTGTTAGTAGTAAGTTAGTACTGCTAGCATATATATAGATAGTACTGCTTAAGTGATATGCATGAGATATATTAGGAATAGATATGCATAATCACTTAACGCGTTTTGTAAGCCCATTAGGGTTTCCTTGGTGTATAAAAGGAACCCTACGGCACTAGTTAGATATACAAGTTTTCACAAATATTCATAGTTAGTAATCTGTAACCTAGCAGATTAATAGTAATCAAAGTTCTGTTTTATTCATTGTTCTTCTTTAGGCTGTATAAGGTTAGTTTCAGCATAATTTTATTTTTCATATGTCATTGTTTCATTTGGATCTTCACAGAGTGGCTACCTCCTTAATAAGGACTTAGAAAGATCTATTCAGACTGGGATCAACAAGTGGTATCAGAGCTTGTTGAGAAACTCTGAGTAAGAAGAATCAAAATAGATCTGTTATAAACCTTTATCTTTCATATCTATTCAATGGCAAGAGAAGATGAATTTCATTATGATAATCCACCACCACCAGTTCCACCAACACAATAAGCCCCTCACACTCTTGTCTCTATTTAATACTCCCTATTCTGGAAGGAAAGGTGAGTAGACATTTTGGGCTATATGAAAATGGAACATTACTTTAGGGCATACAGATTTATCCTATATGGGAAGTCATACAAATGGGAAATGGTTCCAGTACAAGTTCTAACAGATCAAATGGACAATAAGGGTTTGTCCTCTTAAAACTGCTGAGAGATTTTAGCTAGAGAAAGAAGAAAGAAAAAGCAAGGACTACCTGCTCATGTCTATACCTGAAATACCATTTGTAGCAAAATTTCACAAAATAACTGATATAAAGATTGTGGGAAGCTAAACAAATCCGATTTGGTGGCAATGATGAATTAAGAGATGCAGAAATACATTCTCAAGCAACAATTTGAACTTTTCTGTATCAACTCAAAAGGATTGCAAATAAGGTTATGAAAGGTTGCAGAGTATTTTAGTCAACTTGAGATTCATGGTGCAGGGTGTCTACACTGTAGATGCTAATCAAAAAGTTTTTAGGTCTTTTACCTGGCTTCCTGGTCCAAGTATCCTTGATAATGAGGACCAAGCCCGGAGTAGATACTCTTAGTTTCGATGATCTCATAACAATCTTAGAGTCTTTGAGTATGATATTAAAGGCTCTATTGCATCATCTTCAGCACTAGAATGTGGCATTTGGTTTCTCTCTGAAAGCACTAACGTTTACTAATGATGTTAGTATCTGCTTTTGGTGTTTCTATTCTTCTGGCATCACTCACAAAGGAAGACATCTTCATCATACACTGATTGAACTCAAGTTCTCTTTCTTTGCTAATCAATCAAGGGACATAAATAGATCATGAAGATGTTGAACATGTTGATGAGTATGATTTAGAAGGAGGGATTTGAAATGGCAATGTGGCCATGATTTCTCATGAGAGTGAAGTAGTTTTACAAGGAAGCAGGGAGATGGCTGTAGTTTGATGCAAGGAACCCGTTGGCTTTGTCAAAGACCAAGGTTGAGTGTTCAATTTCCATAAGAAGGGCACTTTGCTAAAGAGTGCAGATCAAAAGGAAATCAAGAAATCAGGAGGAGAGATGCAGGGAACACTATATATAAAGCAAAAGACAATGGGATGAGACCTAGAAAACATGAGGAACCTAAAGCTTTAGTAACTCTTGATGGGGATGGTTGTTATTGGACTGGGCATGCTGAAGTTTGAGCAATGAGAACTTGCTTTTGATGGCTCCACAGCAGAACTTCAGCTCGAACTTGAGGTAACATCTTGGTCAAAAGAATGTAAGGAATCTTATGCTAAGCTTAAGAAATTATATGATGAACAAATGGAACAACTTGGTGTGGCTAGTACAGAAATTCAAGCCTGTACTTAAGCTTTAAAAAGGGTAGAAGCTCAATTGGTCTGTCATCAACAAAATCAACTTATTTATGAAGAAAAAACTAAGTTTATGAAAATTGATTTAGATGATAAAACTAATGAGCTCACATATCATAAGAAACTATTAGCAAAAGCTGTAAAAGAAAAGGAAGAGTTAAAAACCAAACTAGAAAATTTTCAAAGTTCTTCTAAAGGCCTTAGTAAACTACTAAATAGTCAGATGAATACTAGGGATAAATCCGGGCTTGGGTATGGAAATCAAATACATGAAGGTATCTTAAGTTATGAAAAAGAAGTTCTTGAAAGTGTGTTTGACAGTCCGTCTAGTGATGTAGAAGATAGTCATGTGAATGATAGATTTGTAAAAGTTAAAGGAATGCATGCAGTTCCCCCTCCAATGACTGGAATCTACATGCCTTCTAAGTCTGATTTTGGAATAGATGAGTCAAAGTTTACATATGGTCCAAAACAGTTTAAAACTAGTTAATCTGATGCTAAAACCAGTGATACTGCCTCTTGTGAATCTAATTCTAGTGTAGAAACACCTGACTCTGTGCCTAAACCAGCTGTGGTAATTGAACCCCACTATCAGTCGTAAATCAAAAGTTTGGTCTGATGCTCCTATCATTGAGGAGTATGAGTCAGACAATGGTGATGAATATGTGATTGAACCTTTAAAAGAACAAAAAAAACCTAGTTTTGATTTTGTTAATACTGTTAAGCATGTAAAAACTCTTAGGGAAACTGTTAAAGAACAGAACACATATAGTCTAAGTCCTAAAGCTAACAAGAGAGACTGGAATGGCTTAATGTCTAAAAATCTGGGTTTGGGATATGGTTTCACTAAAAAGGCATGCTTTGTATGTGGTAGCTTTAGCCATCTTATTAGAGATTGTGACTTCCATGAGAAAAGAATGGCTAAACAAGTTGAATTGAACAAACAGAAGGGTAAGGGTATTGGTCAATGGGAGAATAGACCAGTGTGGAGCTTTGAGCAAAGATGGATTCACCAACAAGTTTGTTCTAAAATAGTACTAACTAAAACTGGCATATTTCCAGTTAATGCTGCTAGACAAAATACTTTTGTCAAGCTGCAGGAAGAAACTATTTGCTAGAAAAGTAATACATGCATAGACCATTGTGAATGAAATCAGACCAAGAAATAATTTTAATAAGTCTCATTCACCTATCAGAAGGCCATTTAATAAATCAACAGCACCAAAATCAAATTCTATAAATCATAAATAAATACTGTTGGGGACAAAACAGTTAGTGTTGTTAGGGGCTATAGGGAAACTGCTGTTAAGACCTCAGCAGGTTATCAAAAGACACTATTGGAACAAAGTCTCCAAATACAATAGTGGATCAAACTCTAATAAAATTGTTAATTTTAAAGATCCACTAAGTAGACCAAGTCAGAATGGATTTGGGTAATAAAGAAACTACTTTCTTTATTCGTGTGTAGGATGATCCACAAAAACCTTTAAAGAACAAAGGGATTGTTTATAGTGGATGTTCCAGGCACATGACTATAAACAAAGCCTACCTTGTTGAATATCAAGACTATAATGGTGGCCCTATTGCTTTTAGAGGTAGTAAAGGTTATATATCTAGTAAAGGAAAAATAAAAACTGGAAAGTTAGATTTTGAGGATGTGTTCTTTGTGAAAGAACTACATCATTTTAATCTCTTTTCTGTGTCACAGATGTGTGACAAGAAGAACAAGGTTCTCTTCACAGACACTGAATGTCTTGTGTTGTCCCCTGACTTTAAGTTGCCTGATGAAAATAAAGTATTACTTAGAGTCCCCAGAAAAAACAATATGTATAGTTTCAACTTAGAGAACATTGTTCCTACTGGAGGTTTAGCTTGTTTGATTGCAAAGGCCACAATTGATGAATCTAACAAATGGCATAGGAGGTTGGGTCATGTTAACTTTAAAAACTTAAACAAACTTGTGAAGGGAAACCTTGTAAGAGGTTTACCTTCAAAGATTTTTCAAAATGACCACACATGTGTTGCTTGTCAGAAAGGAAAGCAACATAAGGCCTCCTGTAAGGCTAAAGTAGTGAGCTCTATCAGTCAGCCCTTACAACTTTTACATATGGACTTATTTGGACCCACATCTGTAAGGAGCATAAACCATAAGACTTATTGCCTTGTTATCACTGATGATTTTAGCAGGTTTAGTTGGGTGTTCTTTTTAAGAACTAAGGATGAAATTGGTGGAATCCTTAAGGACTTTATAAGACAAATTGAGAACCAATTAAATCAAAAGGTTAAAACTATTAGATGTGATAATGGTACAGAATTCAAGAACAGGGACATTATTGAATTATGTGGGTCAAAAGGGATCAAGAGGGAATACAGTAATGCCAGAACTCCACAACAAAATAGAGTTGCTAAAAGGAAGAACAGGACCCCAATTGAGGCTGCTAGAACTATGCTAGCAGATTTATTTTTACCTAACAATTTTTGGGCTGAAGTAGTTAGTACTGCTTGCTATGTCCTTAATAGGGTATTAGTGACCAAGCCTCAAAACAAGACACCTTATGAACTTATAACTGGTAAAATACCAATCATAGGTTATATAAGACCTTTAGGGTGCCATGTGACCATCTTGAATACCATTGACCACCTGGGCAAGTTTGAAGAAAAGTCTGATGAAGGGTTTTTAGTTGGGTATTCTCTAAATATTAAGGCTTTTAAGTTATATAACTTAGAAACCAAGAGACCTACATATAAACTTTTTAGAAAATAATCCTAATATTGCAGGGAAAGGACCTAATTGGCTGTTTGATCTTGATTATTTAACTAATTCAATGAACTATCAGCTTGTTACTGCAGAAAATAAAGCTAACAAAACTGCAGGTCCAAAAGAAGCTAATCATAGTGCAGGTACACAAGATCATATTGATGCAGAAAACTTTAAAATGGAAGTTGAACCTGCTCAAGAATACTTTGTACTGTCATTATGGTCTTCTTATACTTCAACAGTCAAGAGCTCAAAGGCAAAGAATGGAGATGAAAAGCCTAATGGGGATACTGGTCCAAAGATAAATGAGGAGCCAAAAGATCAGGAGGATCAAGCATTTTTGGAGGAGCTTGAAAGGCTTAAAAGACAAGAAAAAGAGGCTAATGATATAGCTGAAGCTTTTAGAAAGGAGTTTGCTCAATGTACTGAGGATTTGCTTCTTCAAGCAGGAGCTGCTAGAGCTACCAGTACTAATACATTTAATACTGTTAGCACACCAATTAGTACTGTCAGTCCTTCAAATGTTTTTAGTGCTGGTAGACCTGATCTAAACAACAATGACTAAGATGATTCTCAAATACCTGCTCTTGAGGATATTTATGACAATCCAAGTGATGGGATTTTTACCAATGCATCTTATGATGATGAGGGTGCAGTGGCTGACTTCATAATTAGAAACAAACTATGATGTGTTGTCCTATTCCCACATCAAGGATACCACTCCATTCATCCTACAAACTAAAATTCTAGGGAGGTCCAAACCTCAGCAGTTCAGACAAGGAGCAAAGTACATAAAAGTTCTGGAGCTCATACTTTTGTTAGCTATATTTAAAAGCAAAGAAGAAATAATCACAAGGATTTCCAGCACTGTTTGTTTGCTTACTTCCTTTCTCAGATTGAACCCAAGAAGATATCTCAAGCTCTTGAAGATGAAAGTTAGGTTGATGCTATGCAGGAAGAGCTGCTACAATTCAAGATATAGAAAGTGAAAGGTTTGGATTCTGGTTAACTTTCATTTTGGGAGAAGGCAATTGGAGCAAAAGGGGTTTACAAAAATAGAAGGATGAAAGATGGTTTCTATAGTCTAGAAATAAGGAAGGTTGGTTACCAGGGATCATAGACAAGAGGAAGGGATAGAATATTGAGAGGTTTTTGCTCTGTGGCTAGGATTGGAAGCCATTAGGATCTTTTTGGCTTTTGCTTATATATGGGATTATTTGTTTACTACCAAATGGATGTGAATGAGCTGCCTTTTTATATGGCACAATTGATGAGGAAGTGTAATGTGTCTCAACCTTCAGGTTTTGTTTGAATCCTAAGTTCCTAAGAGGTTACATGTTGTAAAAGTTGTATGCGTTCTACCACCAACCTCCTGGAGCTTGGTATGCTACTTTATCTATTCTTGTTGTAGGAGTTGGATATTAGAAGAAGAACCATTGACAAGACTCTTTTCATCAAGAAGGACATGAATGATATCATATTGGTACAGGTTTATGTGGATGATATTATTTTTGGTTCTACAAAGAGGTCTTGGTGTGATGAATTTGAGGCATTAATGAAGAGCATATTTCAGATGAGTTCTATGGGAGAGCTCACCTTTTTCTTAGATTACAAGTGAAACAGAAAGAAGATGGTTATTTTATTAGTCTGGTAAGATTTTCCAAAGATCTGAAGCAGTTGATATGCTAGTTGAAGGACTGCCATACTCCAATGAGACCCAAAAGTCTTTGACCAAGGATGAAGATGCTGCTGATGGGATCATGTACATATTTATTAGATCTATCATGAATTGGGCATCTTTAATGTACTTGACTGCTTCTAGGCCTGATATTATGTTTGCAGTCTGTACTTGTTCTAGGTTTCAGGTAAATCCAAAGACCTCACATCTTCATGCTATGAAGATGATCTTTAGGTACCTCAAAGGCAAACCCAAACTGGGCCTTTGGTAATTCCTAGTGTTCATCATTTGACTGGTAAGCCTACTCAGTTAGTGATTATGCTAGAGCCAAATCTGATAGGAAATCCATAATAGGAGGGTTGTCAATTCTGGCAGGAGACTTATTTCATGGCAATGCAAGATATGCAGGAACATTTTGGCTACTTCTACTTGCAGAGCCAGGAGTTATGTGGGTATGCCATGAACTGCTGTCTTAGTGGGCAAGTATTGTGCATTCAGATATCAATGTTCAGACTATGGGTTCAATTTATGAACTCAAAGATCTACATTGATATGTGAAAGCACATATGCATTGTAAAAGAATCTAGTATTTCACTCTAAAACAAAAGCTTATTGAGATTTAGGATCATTCATTAGGGATTGCTTATGAGATAGAAGCTTATCCAGGTGTTGAAGAATTTACACTGGATGACAATGTGGCTGATCCTTTTTCTAAGCTTATTGAGTTGCAGGTTCAATTTCTTGATTGTTAACATTGGCATGCTCAACATATAACTGCATTAGTTCAAGTAAGGCAAGATGGTAATTTCGGAGTGGTTGTACAGTTTGTAGATGAATTAGTCTATAGCTGCATTGGTTGGGGGGAGGTTCATATGTAGGATAGATAACAGTTCTTAACTTTTATTCATGGGTTATGCATAAATATGGATCCTCATGAATTCTCATATGTCTATCTAGTCTTTTCTAGTGTTCTTGTGAAGAATAGAGGCATGTTGTTGTATAATTATTGAAGATAGAGTTAGTACTGATTGTACAACAAGATAGTACTGCTGAGCTTAGTTAATACTGCTGAAGAAACTTTGTACTACTAAAACAAAAGGTTAATACTGCTTGGCTTGGTTAGTGCTGCTCAAAAGTGTTTAACAATGGTTTTGATGCTTAGATTGGGTTAAAGATGCAGTTTGGATTGGATTTGAGGGTACTAAATGGAAACTAACAAGTTAGTGTTGCCAGACACAAAATTGTTTACTGCAAGCAAAATGTTGGTTGCTGCCAGCATAAAGTTAGTGCTTGCTAGGCAAAATTTGTGTGCTTGTATACCGTTACTAATGTTTGAGAGCACATTAACAGTATTTCATTAATTAATTATATTCGTTAGTTATTTCCGCCAACAACTTGGTTATAGGGGTTCATGATTTGGTTACTAATTCTTGATCTTTCTTTCTATAATACTCTTTTTTTCTTAAGATAAAAGACTCAAGTTTTATTCAGTTGGTCATCTAAACCCTTAAGGCACATCTCTACAATTCTCATTAACTTCTCTAAAACCCTCATATTCTAACAATCTATAAAATCCCACCACCTCACTCAAACTTTTCAAACGCCATCGATGGCTGATTTGGAATTTGTCGATCAACACAACATGGTCACGTGTTTGGAGAAAACAGCAGGAAATTCAGAATTTCATGAGATAGTAGACTTTCTTACATCAAGTTTGATACATCATGCTCTCACTGTAAGTCCTACTATCTATATTTCTTATATTGAACAGTTTTGGAACACTGCTAGTTCACAAAACAGGCATGATGAGAAGTCAAATTATGCTATTGTTGATAGAAGGCAAGTATATCTACGAAGCATCAATAAGAAGTTCCCTTCTTCTTAATGATGCTGGTGATACTGCTTGCCTCACAAATGAAGCTATTTTTCAAAACCTTGCATTGATGGGGTATGAGGGTGAACTTAATAAACTAACTTTTCAAAAAGCCCTCTTTTCTCCTCAATGGAAGTATCTGGATAATATCATCCTTCATTGCCTAGTTTAAATTCTACAAGCGTGGAAAGAAGTTTTCAAACAAATATTGCTTCAGCTGTTATATGTTTGGCAATATAAAGTCATAAGTTTAACTTTTCTACACTTATTTCTTGATGGTTTGTTGAGGAAACTTGGATAGATCCTAAAAAGAATTTCTTTTTTATCCAGATTTTTAATGGTGTTTTTGAATAATCAAATTAAGCTTGGTGATCCTTTTAATGATGTTTATCTTACACCAGCTCACACTCTAAAGGTTTTCTCAAACATGTCCAGAAAAGGACCTAAAATTTTTCTGAAACGAATTACGAAATTACACTTTGTTTTCTACTATGTTTGGCATCTGAGAGTAGAAGAGGGTGAAGGTTCAAAAAAAACCCATGATTCCCAACCACACTTCTCCTACTCAAACCCTATAGTGTAGGAGACCAACCTCATGTCACAGTATCATCTCTGGACTGACTATACCCATAGCCTTAGCATGGAACTTAGTGGGCTCTGGTGGTAATGAAGGGATTCGGATTCAGTTATCAATAATAGTTCCGCATTCAGGTCGGTATACACATCTAAAAGTGTGAGGTGGCTTGAATCTTAAACGAGTTATTATCTTCTTTGCACTAACTTCGTCAAACAGGGTTCTTGCTTTAGAGACTTACCAAGGATGCTCAGGCTGCAACGATCCTCAAATTGATAACTTAGAATCAAGAAGCTGGAGCAGAAGTGCCAAGCCCAGTATCTCATCACCATGAGCATGGTTAAGAGTGTGAAAGGTGTGATCTATGAAGAAAGGTTGGGGCACAAAGGAGCATGTATCCAAACAGCGGAGAAAATTGTCAAACCAGGACCTATTGGATGCCTTTGATGATCTTGTGCTGATTGTAGCCAGGTAAGGATATATGGACACAGAGGAAGTAGATTGTGACTGAGGCGACGCAATGTAAAGAGACGGCTGGAAACAAAATGTGGGACACATGATACAAAGGTTTAGAAAAGGAGGAAGCAATGAAGAACAGAGTTTAATGCTGCTGGGTAATATAGGATGTTAGTTACGCTGTTATCATTAGTACTTCCCAACAGCCAGAAGATTAGTACTACTACTCCAATGCTCCTGATACTACAACAAATGTCTTGAAGATGAAAGATATTTTTCTTTGGTTGATTGCTCTGTTAATGTTAAGTGACTAGGCAAAGCTTAAAGAGTTGAATTCAAAGAAATGAAAGATGCTGAAAGACCTGCAAGATCAGTTTTGACCTTGAATCCTCTTCCAAAAATATGATCTAAAGACAAAGGCCAAAGGGTGGTTCTTAAGAAGTAACCTAAACCAGTAAAAAGTAAAATTAAAAGGTATAAGGTAAAGCACAAATTGAGAGAGATGCTGAAATAGCATTAAAGGTTCAAGCAGAACTTGATGAAGAAGCTAGATTAGAGAGACAGAGACAAGAGCAAGCATCTTTGAACTACATTGCAAATTTGTATGATGAAGTTCAAGCAAGAATAGATGCTAATCATAAATTAGCTATTAAGTAGGTCAAGTGATGTAGAAGATAGTCCTGTGTATGATAGATTTGCAAAAGTTGAAGGAATGCATGCAGTTCCCCCTCCAATGACAGGAAACTACATGCCTCCTAAATCTGATTTTGGAATAGATGAGTCAAATTTTACATATGGTCTAAAACAGTCTAAAACTAGTGAATCTGATGCTAAGACTAGTGATTTTGACTCTTGTGAAACCAATTCTAGTGTAGAAACACTTGAATCTGTGCCTGAACCAGTTGTAGTTGAACCCAAAGTTGTTAGTCAACCTAAAGTTTGGTCTGATGCTCCTATCATTGAGGAGTATGAGTCAGACAGTGATGATGAATATGTGATTGAACCTTCAAAAGAACAGGAAAAACCTAGTTTTGCTTTTGTTAATACTGTTAAGCATGTAAAAACTCCTAGGGAAACTGTTAAAGAACAAAACACATGTAGTCCAAGTCCTAAAGTTAACAAGAGAGACTGGAATGGTTTAATGTCCAAAAAGCTAGGTTTGGGATATGGTTTCACTAAAAAGGCATGTTTTGTATGTGGTAGTTTTAGCCATCTTATTAGAGATTGTGACTTTCATGAGAAAAGAATGGCTAAACAGGTTGAATTGAACAAACAAAAGGGTAAGGGTACTGGTCAAGGGGAGAATAGACCAGTGTGGAACAATGTGCAAAGATTGAATCACCAAAACAAGTTTGTTCCAAAAGTAGTACTAACTAAAACTGGCATATTTCCAGTTAATGCTGCTAGACAAAATCCTTTTAGTCAAGCAGCAGAAACTAGTACCGCTAGAAAAGCTAATACTGCTAGACCCATTGTGAATGAAATCGGACAAAGAAATAACTTTTATAAGTCTCATTCACCTATTAGAAGGCCATTTAATAAATCAATAGCACCAAAAGCAAATTTTACAAATCATAAAGTAAATACTGCTGGGGACAAAACAGTTAGTGTTATTAGGGGCTATAGGGAAACTGTTGTTAAGACCTCAGCAGGTTGTAATTGGAGACCCAAAAGACACTATTGGAACAAAGTCTCCAAATACAATAGCGGATCAAACTCTAATAAAAATGTTAATTTTAAAGATCCACTAGGCAGACCCAAGTCAGCAATGGCTTGGGTCCCTAAGAGAAACTAATTTCTCTTATTTGATGTGCAGGATGATCCACAAAAAGCTTTAAAGAACAAAGGGATTGTTGACAGTGGATGTTCTAGGCACATGACTGGGAATAAAGCCTACCTTGTTGAATACCAAAAACTATATGGTTCTCAACTCACCATGCTTTACAGTAAAGAGTTGGCTAGTCCAAAGCAAACGACTCTTGGTAAAGACATCTCAAATCCGTTGATAGTTGATAGTTTACTCAAAACTATATGGTTATCAATGCACCATGTTATTGCAATGAAGCATTGGCTATTCCAGAGCAAACGGCTACTGGTAAAGAAATATCAAATCCGTTTATGGCTGGTAGTTTGCCAAAAACTACAAGGCTAACTTAGTTGGTATTGTTAAGTTGCTGAGTTGCTGAGATGTTATGATAATGACAAAGACTAGAAGCTAAAGAATTTCAAGTTTACAGAGTAACAAAAGAGTTCAAGTTCATCAAAGAGCAGATTAAAGAATACCAATGTGTTTGGATACATCCTCCTAGTGTTCAAGAAGCTCAAACTAAAGAAACATGAAGATTAACAAGTAAACATCATGTTTAGGGGAGGATTGTTGGGTTTCAAAAGTTTCTACAACTTAGTGATGCTACTTATACAAGTTACTACTGCTAGTTCTACTTAGTGCTGCTGGTGAAGAATGCTAAAGATTCAAGAAAATAAGCTAAGTAGTTAGTACTGTTAGTTATAAATAGTTAGTACTGCCAGTATATATGTTAGTACTGGTAGTAGAGTTAGTACTGTTAGTAGTAAGTTAGTACTGCTAGCATATATAGATAGTACTGCTTAAGTGATATGCATGAGATATATTAGGAATATATATGCATAATCACTTAACGCGTTTTGTAAGCCCATTAGGGTTTCCTTGGTGTATAAAAGGAACCTTAGACATAGTTAATAGATATAGATCAATAGAGATCAATTAGCAATCATAGCTTGTAACCTAGTCTTAGATTTTCAATTTCTGTCTAAAAAACCTAAAAACCAAAAATATTAGATAGCATAGTATTAATCTTTGATTTCTAGTTAAATTCAGCTGTAAATTCATGTTTATTAAGCTTGTTTTAAGCTAAAAATCATTTGGTAGTTAATACTTGTTCATTAGATTTCACTTTAAAAGCT
>BQNB010044512.1:2073-44844 GCA_026074375.1 Tanacetum coccineum
CAGACTTAGTGAAAATGTTTGGATTAGAATTCATAAGTGACTATTGCGACATTCTTCTGTATTATTCAAATGATTTACTTCAATGAAAGAACATTTCTTTACGTCATTTCAATGCATTCAAATGCATATTTTCATTTTTGGTCCTCGGTTTATATAGCTAAATACATATAAAAACTATAGAATTTTTAAGTAACATATTAGGCCCCTGTCCATTTTATGCTTTTTAAAACTAGTCCAAAATATTAATCTAGTTATTTTATCTTTAACGGAATTATATTTATAAGTTGTATGTCTCAAATGTTATGATCAATCTAATCATCTAAAAATATATTTTAGCATGAACATCAAATTTTAAATATTACACTATAAATATCTAAGATATATTATATATTTAAAACGGGTGACCTAGCTAGTTTTTTGTTTCTTTTGTCCGAGCATATTTAGATTTTTATAAGTATTTTTACTTGTATTAGGTTGCGTCTAGCGAGGTCTACGTTCAAGGGTTGCCTTAGTGATTGCTGTTGTATACTATTTGTGCCTGCTTCTTATACTCACGCTTTACTCGTTAAGGTGAGTTTTCACAACCCTATTTTACTGTTTCACTTGTTTTGGGGTGGAAAACATGATACGATTATTTAAATTGAACTGGTTGTACTTTTATGAATGATTTAACTGAATGCCCTTTTGTTTCACCACTTATACAAATTGGTTTGTATGCTTATGTTTGATGCTTGAGTACTATTGCGAAAGGTCCATGAACTACACTACTTATTAACTCATTTTGGGCCGTTAATATTTATGGATAGCGCTATTTAGGGGTAGATCCATCCCCTCACTCAAACTAACAGGTGTGCATAGTATCACCATTCCATGCTAATGTTAGGGCATGTGACGCACAGGGGCACAATTCTCGGTTGAATCGGCTTAAGTAGTGGCCTCATTGCATAAACACGCTTGTATACATAACCGACCTTTTTGCAAATCTTTGACAACCAATTTATTATCTTGTTTGAAACTACTTGGTGTACTAAAACCTATGAACTCACCAACTATGGCCATAGTTGACCCGTTTTATCATGCTTTTCAGGTAATCAGCAGTAAGTGATGATTTTTGGATGCACTGCACGTACCCTCCTTTGTAAATATGGCTTATGTTTAAAAACAAATGTTTTATCGTTGAGGACTCGTGTTTAAACGTGTTGTAACTCGTCTTTTGAAACTTATTGTAATATATGATGTTTTGCTTTAAATCATGTGTGGTGTTATCTATATCTTATGCGATGTACTATGAGTTGTTGCACCTCGTGTTTCCGCTTTAGCGAGGTGTGACAGACTTGGTATCAGAGCCGACATTATAGAGAAAGCCGATTTTCCAAACAAAAACCTCAACTATAACCAAAATAATATTTTTCATAAAACGCCAAACATGATACTAGTTAACTAGACCGAGAAATTGCATCATTAATCCCCAACTATATCTAATTCGGGAAGGATCATGCAATGCTGGGAGTAGTTACCTTTGGATTATGTTTGACTTGACCTTTCACTTAAATCCTTGAAAAGCATAACTATGGCGCATGTGCATTACATATTGTACACATTCATATTTCCACTATAAGCAACCAAGTATGCCTTTATTTTTATCATGCTTATGCCTTATTATGTTACACTATGAATCCGAGTATATTTTTATTTCGATCACTTTCTAGTCACAGTGTATTACGCTCTTCATCTTCCCACACCACTCATATAGTGGTGAGTCAGGACACGCCACTAGCCTTTTTATGAAACCAATACAGCACTCCGAGGAGGATCCTTCAGAGTATGAAGCGAGTAGTGGAAGATCCGCTAGTATTCATACCCCTACACCTACACCGACATCAGTTACGTCTCCTCAAACCTGCCAAGGTCCACCTTTTAGACAAACAACCCAAATTAGGGTTATTAGCCTGACAAGGGTGAACTTTGGATCACGACCACAAAAGACTCCCGCTCAGGAGGTGAGCCCCCATCTATCACTACCATCTACGTATCACATTAGTGGTCCATCCTCAACCAACCCATATGTCACTGCATGGGTGAGTGACAAGTATAGCTGGGAGCATCTTATAGACCACCCTAGACACCCCACATGACCCATGTCAGATATTAGCAGGTACCCCCACATGGTTACTGGAGTGCCAGTGAGTCAAGAGTCTGGTATGACACTTGAGGAGATTAACAGGATGCGGTATTTGTGTGGAGAGGTTCGAGACTGCAAAATAGGGGTTGAGCATAAGGCAGAGCTTCTATTAGAGATGTTTCATATTGTTGGGAGATTGACACATCAGATAACCAGGGCCATATACACTGTTGATGGGGCGAATGTGATTGGCAGGAGAGCTTGGTATTTAGGTCTCTCAGCGGTGATACTTGTGTTGGCATTAGTGTTGATGGTTGCACTCATGTTTGTGTTCTGGGGCTAGCTATCACATGTATTGAAGTAGTCTTTTGCTTAAACTTTGTACATATAAAATGTTTAGATGTATGGTTAGTTTGTACTACGATGGTTAGGTTATGTTTGTACTAAAACTTTTATATTATAATGAATGGCTAGACGCCAAATTTTGTTTGATATTATTATTCAAATCATGTATGAAATAATGCTTATCTTTTCCTTATATAAATCTTGTGACCTCTTTGTTTGCATGACTATTATTATTACAAAATTCATATTACGTTATATTATATTTATTATTTGTAAGGCACTTTACTCAAATGAATGTTTGTGATAAATTGTAGAAACATGTCTGGACGAAGGAACATACGCAGCACCAACACCAGCACCAACAATGAGGATCAACCTAACGATCTGGAAGGAATGGTAGCACGTCAGCTTAATGCGGAATTACCAAACCTTGTTGCTTAATTTGTTGAGGCCCTTAATGCCAACCGAGCGAATCTGGGAGGAAATCCCGCAAACAATAATCAAGCATGTAGCTACAAGACATTTATGTCTTACAATCCTAAGGAATTCTATGGCAATGAAGGTGCTGTTGGATTGTTGTCATGGATAAAAGGCATGGAGTCTAAGCTCCATATCAGCAAGTGTTCTGATAATAACAAAGTGGAGTGTTGGGAAATAGATTGTAACAGACTTAATACTGGTAGTATAACAGTTAAGTCTGGTAGTAATAGTTAGTTCTGTTAGTACTGAGTTAATACTGGCAGTACTAAGTTAAGTCTGGCAGTACTAAGTTAGTACTGGTAGAGGGTGCAAAAGCTGGAGTTAGAATTTTGGAATCATGCTAGGGTTTGGGCTACGATGTTGCAAAATATACTTGTGATTCCATGAAGCTTGCATAAGCTAGTCTGCCTAACTGGTCACTCGCCTGAGGAAAGGATAAGTGTATCGATCGATATATATGGGGTTTGGCCCCTGAGATCAGGGGGATGGTTACTTCAGCAAACCCAAGTACCATACAAAATGCAGTGGTTTTGGCAAATTGCCTAACCAATGATGCGATTAGATCTGGAGTATGAAAAAAGGACAATTATGGGAATAAAATAAGGGAAGAGAACCAATCAAGGAACCAGGGTGGAGGTAACCCTGACAAAAGATAAAGGGTTACAAGGAATTATAGGATGGCAGACTAGAGACCGAATCAGTATGTTGGTCCACATCCAAGATGTACCAATTTTGTTAACATCACATGGGAAATTATCCGGTATGTGGAAAATATAAGCAAGTAGGCCACTTCACTCAGTACTGCACGGGCAAGGCTACGAATGATAGGGCAGTGTTGACTTACTTGAGTGTGGAAGCTGAGATCACCTTAGGAATACCTATCCAAAACTGAATAAAGCTTTGGGACAAGGAAGGAATCAACCAAATCCAGAATTGGCTATTAGAGGAAACCTAGACCAGAGGAATAATGACAACCAAGCTCGTGGAAGAGCTTTCATCATGGGCGCCAATGAAGCTTGTCAGAATCCTAACATCATGACGGGTACCTTTTCCTTAAATAATTACTATGCTACCGTACTATTTGATTCTGGTGCTGATTATAGTTTCATTTCTATGAATTTTATGCCCTTAATAGATGCGAAGCCTAGTATTTTGAACCCTAGTTATGAGTTTAAAGTAGCAAATGGTCAAATAGTAGAAACCAATAAGATCGTTCACAAGTGTAATTTAGTGTTAGAGGGTCATTCTTTTTCTATTGATTTAATACCTTTTGGTCATGGAAGCTTTGATGTGATTGTGGGAATGAATTGGTTATTAAAGTATAGGGCCAAAATAGTTTGTCATGAGAAAATAGTCCGAATTCCTTTTCCAAACGGCGAAGTACTTAAGGTTCATGAAGAGTGGCCCGAAGGAAAGTTGAAGTACCTTACGCATATGAAAACAAGCGAGCAAAAACTCAAAGACACCCCTATTGTATGAGACTTCCCTAAAATGTTTCCTGAAGACCTATCAGGATTACCCCCTCTTCGACAAGTTGAATTTAGCATAGACTAACTTCCTGGAGCAACGCCGGTTGTGAAATCACCGTACTGTTTGGCACCTACTGAAATGCAAGAGTTGTCTAATCAACTACAAGATCTCCAAGACAAGGTTTCATTCGACCTAGCTGTTCTCCATGGGAAGCACCCGTGTTATTCGTCAAGAATAAGGATGGTTCGTTTCGAATATGCATAGACTACCGCAAGTTAAACAAACTAACTGTTAAGAACCGCTATCCTCTCCCAAGAAGTAATGACTTGTTTGATCAGATGCAAGGTTCGTTTTATTTCTCCAAAATAGATCTTCGTTCTGGTTACCATATGTTAAGAGTACACGAAGCCGATATCCCAAAGACCGCGTTTAGGACTCGATATGGGCATTTTGAGTTTATGGTTATGCCTTTCGGTTTGACCAATGCGCCTGCAGTCTTCATGGATCTTATGAACCACGTATGTAAGCCATATCTAGATAAATTTGTCATTATGTTTATCGATGACATCTTGATTTATTCGAAGTCTAAAGAAGAACATGAAGTTCATCTGAAGTTAGTCTTAGAATTGCTTAAGAAAGAGAAATTGTTTGCCAAATTTTCAAAGTGTGACTTTTGGCTGCAAGAAGTACAATTTTTTGGGCATGTGATTAACAGCAATGGCATTAATGTAGACCCAAGTAAGATTGAAGCAGTAAAGAATTGGTAAGCCTCTAGATCACCAACAGAAATTCGCTCATTCTTAGGATTGGCCGGTTATTATCGGCGATTCATCGCGAACTTCTCTACAATTACGAAACCTCTCACCTCATTAACTTAAAAGGACAAGAAGTTCGATTAGGGTGAAGAACAAGAAGAAGCCTTTCAGACGTTGAAGGAGAAATTGTGTAATGCCCCAATTCTGACGCTCCCTGATGGACCAGACGATTTCATGATCTATTGTGATGCGTCGAACCAAGGCTTTGGATGTGTACCGATGCAAATGGGTAAGGTGATTGCATACGCATCCTGACAGATAAAGATTCATGAGAGAAATTATACAGCCTATGATTTAGAGTTGGGTGCTGTAGTATTCGCTCTCAAAATCTAGAGACACTATTTGTACGGGACGAAGAGTATTATTTACACTGATCACAGAAGTCTGCAACATATTTTTGACCAAAAGGAGTTGAATATGCGACAGCGGCGATGGATTGAGCTTTTCAGTGATTACGACTGCGAGATCCGTTATCATCCGGGAAAGGCAAATGTGGTGGCTAACGCATTAAGTAGGAAGGAAAGGGTTAAACCAAGACGAGTGTGGGCTGTGAGTATGAAAATTCATTCGGGTGTCAAGGGCAACACACTAGAAGCTCAGAATGAAGCATCCAAGGACTTAAATGCACCAGCAGAGATGCTGCGAGGGTTAGACAAACAAATGAAAAGAAAAGGTGACGATTGATTATACTTTGTTGATCGAATCTAGGTCCCGTCGACAGGCAATGTAAGAACCCTGATCATGGACGAAGCTCATGCAACGAAGTACTCTGTTCATCCAGGAGTGGATAAGATGTATTACGAACTTAGAGATATGTACTGGTGGCCAGGAATGAAGAAGGACATAGCCATGTATGTCAGCAAGTGTCGTCAAAGTTGAACATAAAAAACCCTCGGGTTTGTTGCAGCAACCAGAGATTCTAGAGTGTAAATGGGAGAAAATAACTATGGACTTCATTACGAAATTTCCCAAAACCAGTAGTGGACATGACACAATTTGGGTGATTGTTGATAGAATGACTAAGTCCGCACACTTCCTAGCGATTCGTGAGGACTACAAGATGGAGAAGCTAGCGAGAACTTACATCAATGAGATAGTATTAAGGCACGGAGTGCCTGTGTCTATTATCTCTGATCGTGATAGTCGATTCACGTCACGATTTTGGAAAACGTTACAAAAGGCATTGGGAACACGTTTGGACATAAGTGTGGCTTATTACCCTCAGACCGACGGTCAGAGTGAACGTACTATCCATATATTGAAAGACATACTGGAGCATGTGCCATCGACTTTGGAGGAAACTAGGATACCCATCTTCCTTTAGTTGAGTTCTCATACAACAACATTTATCACACAAGCATTAAATGTGCCCCGTTTGAAGTACTGTACGGGCGAAAATGTCGATCACCTATTATTTGGTCTGAAGTAGGAGAAAGTCAGTTGATTGGGCCGGAAATCGTGCAAGAGACCACCGATAAGATATTTCAAATCAAGGAGGGGCTCAAGACAGCAAGAGATCGCCAAAAGAGCTATGCTGATAATCGACGTAAGCCCTTAGAATTTAGCATCGACGATCAAGTTTTACTCAAGGTATCACCTTGGATTACCACAAGAATTGAGTGGCATTCATGATATATTTCACGTGTTAAATCTGAAGAAATGTCTGGTAGATACAGATTTACATGTGCCCCTAGACGAACTCAAGATAGACGACAAGTTACGCTTTGTTGAAGAACCATTAGAAATCAGGGATTGTGAGGTCAAGAGATAGAAGCAGAGTCGAGTTCCTATTGTAAAGGTCCGATGGAATTCACGTCGAGGCCCTGAATTCACATGGGAGCGCGAAGACGAAATCAAAGGCAAGTATCCACATCTATTTGTAAATGCTTCACCTTTAGAGAAACCGACTTGAATTTTGGGACGAAATTCCTTTTAACAAGGAGATACTGTGAGAACCGTCTAACTCGGGTTAGTGATCGATAGTATTTTAAAACGTCTTTGATTAAACATATGCTTATTAAGCTAGTTTATGTTAGTCGGATCATGTTTTCGTTTTTGCTTTAGGCACCTTCACGTTATGAACGTACCATCGAGCTACGATTTTATTTAAATGTCAACTCATTATAAATGATACGCTCAAGCTATTTTAAAATAGTTAGTGTCACCACACTTAAAAACTTTGTCCATTTTTACGCGTGTACGTCTTTTTGGGTATAACCCATTATTTGCACCTATGCGTTTACAGTTTAGACTTGAGACGTAATTTACTCATTAAACTCAAAATAGTACAACTCCTAATAATCTCTAAAAGAGTTAATAAAATTAAAAATTAATAATAAAAAAATAAAATAAAATCTTTCTAGTATTATATCTGCCACGAGTCATATTAGATGTCAACATGACACCATACCCATTACTCGTGTCATCAACTCATACAATCAGCATAATCAAATGCAGGGGCGGACTCAGAATTTTTAATGAGGTGTTGCACAAAATAAATGTTGTGCTAACTAGAGTTATGCTGTAAGAAACTAAGATAGCACAAATTTTTTTGAGGGTTGCACATACCACAAAAACGATAAATTTTAATTTTTTTTGCATTTCGCGACCTAAAATCGGGTGTAGCCCGTGCTACACCGGGCCCCTGATCAAACGACGACTAATTTATCTCATATCAGTATAAGAAATGACGAGTCAAATAAAATACTACCACTACTACACAAAATTCTCATTTGGTACGGTTTTAAAGCTTATTTGGTACGGTTTTAAAACCGCACCAAATACTAGCGTACCAAAAAATAAAATGTTTTTTGGTACGGTTCTAAACCGCACCAAAAAATGTCTGCACTCAGGAAAGCATGCCAGATTCTTTTTTGGTACGGTTTTTAAATAAACCGCACTAAGTCTGTTTGATCAAAAAAAAAAATGTGCGTTTATTTTCCAGCAGACCCAAACCCAGTTTTAAACCAAACGCTACTCACAATATCTTTTGCAGCAGACCCAATCGTTACACGCATACACAAACAATAATACTCACTCTTTTATCTCGTCTCATCCGTGTCAACTTGTTACCTATACAAATTCTAATATGCACATCCCTAATCTCTGTTCATAATTTCAAAAAGAAAACAAAACCAAAAGAACAAAACGGTAGACATTCAAGACTACTACAACGTTATAAAAATACTACTCATTCTTTTAACAACAGTTGGAAGCACGTCTCACAATCACGTTCTTGAGCCACCATCCATCGAAAGAGAAGTTGTTTTACGAGTCAAGTTTAGGAAGTGTCTTGGTGAAGGTCACAACTACTGGAGGTACAAATTCAGCCATAGTTAACTTTCATAAAAATCATATGTTAAGTAATCTTAGACTATATGATGATAAAAGCAAGACTATAAATCACCTTAAGTATAAGTCGATAAGTTACGGTTTATGAAATGGTAAAATTCTATACGAAAGAAATCGTTTGATAATACGATGATCATGATTTTAGGTAACTATTAGGTATTATTAGGTAATCTTAAACATACAGTTCATGGTTTGTAAATCTGTTTTGTATACTAAAATTTAACAAGAAACTAGAAAGCCTTGCATGGTTATGAAGTCTCATGGAGTCTTGAGCAATTTTTTTGGATAAACAGATAAAGTGTTTAAGTTTATGTCCATGTTCTGGTTGCATTCATGTTCATATCCAGGACTCCGGTTTCTTTTGTTCTAGTTCGAGTTCGTTTTCGAGTGGTATTCGTATTTGGTTTTGATTCGTGAGAGGGTTATAGGTTGTGACTCGGCATAGTTGGGTCACGCCTAGCTGTTATGTACCTCCGAGTTTTTGGTTCGTAAGCCGCGGGTTCGAGTTCGTGTTTTGGTTCGAGTCTCGGGCAGGTTTAGCTTTGTTAATAGTCGTTTCGTGTCAATTTTTATACTCGTGCACTCGTATTTTCGCATGGAGCTAAGATATCATTTAATATCAACTTAATATTTTGATTTGGAATTTGCTTATATATCAGATACGTTAAGCACCAAAATATATAAAGTTTCAACCACATGAAAAGAAAGCTCAAAACAGATGTAGATGCATACAGACTTAGTGAAAATGTTTGGATTAGAATTCATAAGTGACTATTGCGACATTCTTCTGTATTATTCAAATGATTTACTTCAATGAAAGAACTTTGTTTTACGTCATTTCCATGCATTCAAATGCATACAAGTAAAAACTATAGAATTTTTAAGTAACATATTAGGCCCCTGTCCATTTTATGCTTTTTAAAACTAGTCTGAAATATTAATCTTAAAAGATTTATGAGCATTTGGATGTTAAAGTTGTGCTTCAGATTCCCCTAGATGTTAACAATGATTCGCGTTTCGGCCTCTAGTCGGGTTTTAGCGAGAGAGGATGTTCGTAGGGTGTAAGTGAACTTGGGACTCCTTTGAAGAAGGAGATGATTCGTAATGAATTCGGTCTTTGTATAATGAGGTGTATTAAGGATTTCATGGAAAAGAATTTGGAAGATGATTCTGTGAATCTTGGATTCATTCTCAGGTTATTGTGGTAATGTTACCACGGATGATAATGAGAGATTTACGCAGTTATTGTTTTCCTTAAAAAGACTCCATCATGCGCCTCCATCTACACCCCCGGGTAATTGAAATTTAAATATAGCAAGCTGAATCTGGTTTCTGTGGTGAGATTGATTTAAATTTGTCCTCTAACTATGACGAGATAAGATTCTGATAAAGCGATGGAGCTATAAGAGAACCCCAATGGAAATAACACGTGTGTTTTCTCTCTCACGGCAGCAACTACGTTCAGTCGAAAGATTTATTTTCTAGCGATCTCAGATTTGGAGTTATTATGACAACGTTAAAGAGCTATTCTTTCTTCATAATGCTTATCGAGACAAACAAATGATGCCGGTAAGATCGCATTTTGGTATGCTGCCTCGGGTGTTCGGTTTCGTTCATAGGAGTTAATTCCAGTTGGCGCCATGTTGGGATAGCTCTTATCTAAAAGCCTTGGTTGTTTTGCGAGTTCGTTTCGTTAGTATTTTTTTCTGTCCTTTTCGTTCTTTGTGTTTATTTTGTTTTATTTTTTTTTTTGATTGGAATCGTTTTTTTTTTACGTGTATATCGTCTGCTAGTTTCTTTCTAGCATTTTTTAATAAAATTCCATTTGCCGTTCAAAAAAAAAAAAAAAAAAGTTACACACCCAATCAAAAGATGCGTAAAACAATATTGTCGAAAATAGCATCCTTTCGGGGAATAGGAGACGCAAAAAGGAATTGGTTCCTGAAGTTTCAAAGGCTCCACCAAGAAACGTAAAACACTGCCTTTCCATCCCCTCTTTCGTCCATAGAACCTAAACAAATAGATTTGAACTAAGTGAGCCAATCATCGTACGACTCATAAGGATGAACATCCAAATTCCACCATCTACAAATTAACTTATGAATATCCTTTCGCCACTTAAAGCAACCGAGAGAATAAATGGGAGACTAATCTCGTGCACGTGATCACAAAGATGTAAACCCCCCATCCCGGAGAGCCGAGCCACCGATTTTGCAACGCCCACCGCCCCACACACAAAACCCCCACCCCACTCCCCCCCTTCCCCACCCTCACCCCCACCGCCTCACACCACCACCCCTCGAATGAATTTTGATGAAACCCCAAACAAGTCTCAAGAGAGAAGAAGAAAAGAAGAACCATCCTCAAAACCGACGAAGATAGTCCTAACGAGAAAAACCTTTGGCTTACAGGTACGCCAACCAGCGAAATTTGGAACGCCACTTCAGAAAAACTCAAAAGCAACTCTAACCATTGCCATTACGCGTGATCGAAAGGGGATACATAAGCCAATCATTCAAAGATATTTTCTAGTACACTATTAGTACACTATTTTACTTTGATTTTTTTAAGAACTACTTGTGACATAATACTTGTCAACTTGATTAATAGAATATTTTACGCTTCTAATTTTCAAACACGTTGGAACGTATATATTTTGATTGTGCGGGTAGTTATTTTATCCTTAACGTAATTATATTTATAAGTTGTATGTCTCAAATGTTATGATCAATCTAATCATCTAAAAATATATTTTAGCATGGACATCAAATTTTAAATATTACACTATTAACATCTAAGATATATTATATATTTAAAACGGGTGACCTAGCTAGTTTTTCTTTCTTTTGTCCGAGCATATCATTTAGATTTTTATAAGTATTTTTTACTTGTATTAGGTTGCGTCTAACGAGGTCTACGTTCAAGGGTTACCTTAGTGATCGCTGTTGTACACTATTTGTGCCTGCTTCTTTACTCACGCTTTACTCGTTAAGGTGAGTTTTCACAACCCTATTTTACTGTTTCACTCATTTTGGGGTGGAAAGCATGATACGATTATTTAAATTGAATTGGTTGTACTTTTATGAATGATTTAACTGAATGCCCTTTTGTTTCACCACTTATACAAATTGGTTTGTATGCTTATGTTTGATGCTTGAGTACTATTGCGAAAGGTCCCCTGAACTACACTACTTATTAACTCATTTTGAGTCGTGGAAATTTATGGATAGCGCTATTTAGGGGTAGAGCCATCCCCTCACTCAAACTAACAGGAGTGCATAGTATCACCATTCCATGCTAATGTTAGGGCATGTGACGCATAGGGGCGTAGTTCTCGGCTGAATCGGCTTAAGTAGTGGCCTCATTGCATAAACACGCTTGTATACATGACCAACCTTTTTGCAAATCTTTGACAACCAATTGATTATCTTGTTTGAAACTGCTTGGTGTACTAAAACCTGTGAACTCACCAACTATGGCCATAGTTGACCCATTTTATCATGCTTTTCAGGTAATCAGCAGTAAATGATGATTTTTGGATGCACTGCACGTACCCTCCTTTGTAAATATTGGCTTATGTTTAAAAACAAATGTTTTATCGTTGAGGACTCGTGTTTAAACGTGTTGTAACTCGTCTTTTAAACTTATTGTAATATATGATGTTTTGCTTTAAATCATGTGTGGTGTTATCTATATCTTATGCGATGTACTATGAGCTACTGCACCTCGTGTTTCCGCTTTAGCGAGGTGTGACATGTAACAACAAACAATTCCATATTCATTCAAATCCAAAAGCAATGCATAAACTTCAATATCATTCCGTTAAACGCCAATTCATAACAAATCTTAACATAATCCACCTAATTACATTAAAAACCATAATTTCACCAACACTGACCATCTCTAACCGCTCGTAAACTTAGTAACAGCCTTAGTCCGTTCAGAAACGGTGTGTTTGGCCAACTCTCCAAGAAGCACCAACCTACCAGCAGTCTGAATCTCCCTACTCGTAATCGTAGGCTTCTTATTATACCTAGCTAACCTTGAACTCTCACCAGCAAGTTTCTTAAATATATCGTTTATAAAGCTGTTCATTATCCCCATCGCCTCGATATCAGGATGAACTTGCTTCAGCACTTTGAAGATGTAGATTTTGTAGGTTTCGACTGACTTTTTGGCGCGCTTTTTCTTCTTCTCTGATGATGACGTGTCCTTTGATAGGAGATTCTTCTCGGCGCTTAGCTTCTTCTCCACTGGTGGCTTTTCTGCTGCTGCTAGTTTCTGCTCTGCTTTTGGTGCCATTGTTAAAAAAGTGTGTGATGGTTTTGAATTGTGAAGGTGTGGGTTTGTTTATATAGTGAGGGAGTGGTGGGATGTGATTAGCTGGAGTGGGATAGTGCGGATTAGGGATTTGGGACGTTGGATGGAATTAGACGGTGGAGATTCAATTTGGCTGTGTTTTTAAAATTTTATTGTTCCCGGGTATTGTTTGTGTGAAAGGCATGTCGGCCTCTGGGACGCGTCCCCTTCTATTACCCGACCCAGCAAAATGCGTCTCCCCGCCTCATTATTTTTGTTTGTTGTGGTCGGCCAGACGACCGGTAAGATTTGCACACAAAACTAGCAACGTCTAGTTAATCTATCTGTTGGGGTGTTTGATTTTAAAATAATACCTCTTTTCTCTATAAATATCATGTTTTCATCTTAATTTTTTTCCACTTGCTTCTATAATTATATCTTTTCTAACACAAAAATATGTCTGACAAAACTCCTAAAATCAAAATACTAAAATCTCGACAACAACAACAACCAGACCCAATTTTATTTTAATTGGACAAGCATCATTGATTAATTTCCAACCGACTAGTTTCATATACCAAACACAACATCAACAAACCATTTAAATAATGTGTTTCAACATATGTTTAACCGATAACAATCTTAAATGTGTCGTCCGCAAATTTCATCACCACCGTACCGATCTCAAACTTTTAAACTTTTTTCTCATGTTTGTCGTTTTAGTCTTGATGACGTATTTGACCCGTTATTTGAGTATGTTGCGGGTCAAAGTTTAGGTTCTTCATTTGTACCCTTTTAAGACAACTCTTCCATCGAAGAGGTGTCGCTCGCCAAAAGGAAGACTATAAGAAGACGTCAAAAATCCAAGAAAACGGACAAAGACACATATGAACCATGGAGCAAAGAGGAAAAAATTGCCTTGTGTAAAGGTTTGGTAGACACGTTCAAGAATAGTGTTAAAGGAAATGCTAAAAATGGACAGAAGTATTATGTTACCTTGAGAAGAAAATGGGGGAATAGAAAAGATGATACGATCCCCTCAAATGCAAATGGAAAAACATGCTTCGTCCCAAAGTTACTCAATTTTGTGCGATTTACGATAATGTAAAACAGAGACCAAAGTGGTGCAAATGACCAAATCGTCTACGATCAGGCTTATACAGAGTATCGTGTTACTTACTCTGCGCACTTCACACTCAATGGATGCTGGAAATTTTGAAGGACCGTAGCAAACAAAAAGAGGTTGAAATGCCAAGGTTTTACAACAAGTCCAAATAAGTCGATTCAAACAAATCACGTACATATAAAAACACCTCACACCCCATTTCCGACTCAGAAAACCCAGATATATATCTAACCATCAACCGGATATATTCGGACGGGACCAGGATATATCCGACCAGCACCCGGATATATCAGTCTGGGACCCCGAATATATCCGACCAGCACCTGGATATCTCCGAACAGGACCCGAATATATATCCGACTAACACCCGGAAATATCCGTCCAGGACTTGGAGATAAATCTGACCAACACCCGCATATATTCATCGAGGACCCAGATATATATTCGACCATCACCTAGATATATCCATTCAGCACCCCGGATATATATCCGGCAGCACACGGGTATATACGTTGATGTGTCGTTGTGTGTAGGTAATTTATTTATCAAGTTTTACTATTTATATTTTGCCGACTTTACCTAATAACTAACACTAACGGGCAGCGTACCCAATCAATTGTAGGTTTGTTGGTAAGTAGGGTGTCGATCACTAAGAGTGAGCGTTAATACTTTATCTATCAATATTTTAGTTATCTATGTTAGTCCTAATTAATTCTAATTAAACCTAAAATAACGCAAGAGGGGGGGTTTCAGCCTAAGAGACTGACACGAGTTTTGGTTTAATCTAAACAAAATAAGACAGTTACACACACAAGCAGATAAACAAACGATAAAGAAGCAGTCAAGCACTAATGTGTGGAAAACGTATTAACCAAGTGATGTGTTTCAAAAGCTTTAAATTTATAAGACTGAAAATACCGGATAATTATATGGAAACAAACGGGTAAAGTATAACCTACATATGTAGTATAATCTTTTTAGGTAAGACCAGGTCGTTCCACAGGGATTTCAGTAGTGTTCAAATAATCAGAAAGAAAATAGACTTTAACAATTTTAAAAGTAACTTTAATTTTTACCAATGATAATAAGGATGACTACTCGAATAGTTCAAAATAACTTATAAGTGTTGGAAATGATTTGACCTCAAAGATGGGGGATTAATTTATAAAAAGGACTTCTCGTCAGAAAACGTTTTCACAAACTAACTTGTTTAACCCAAGACTTATATTTAGTTAACCAGACCAAATGTGTCACTCAAATAATTTAGTTACTAGTATATCAAAGCTTATTTGTTTATCAATTTACGAGAGTGGATTTCTCGGCACAAACGATAAAGACCATGGACAAATCTTTAAAACCACATAGATCATAACGGGTCTTTCGACCTATACCGATATGATTATATGATTCAAGTTGATAAGCAAAACTGACAAGATAAGATATAATAGGATCGTAACATAAGCTTGAGATTAAAGAGATCAAGATCATACCAAACACTTATTCATTATCATAACATCATCGAGTAGTCATGAGAGATTTAGCCTCTCATGGCTAAAGAGTTCATAACAAAAGTAGACTTAACATAAACTTCCATTATTTCAATAACTAAGTTGACAACCATCTTCGTTCTTGATCGTTAGATCTTTATTCTTCAAAGGTAGTGGTGTTTTTTTAGTGTTTTTATGGATGAGGGACAAAAGGATTGGTATGTGTGTGAAGAAGAAGATTTGTAGAATGAGACAGGAGTGGGGAGGAATGATTTGAAAGTGAAATTCCGTCCTCTATTTATAGGCAGAATTTGGGTGAAAAGTGCGGCGCACACAAGAATTTGTGCGGCGCACTTGGTGATTAAGTATTAAATGTTGATTGAAGAAGTGCAGCGCACTAGGTAATATGTGCGGCATACTTAGTGTGTTAATGCATTTGCATTAAAGTCTTCATTTATTTCTTCTCATCAGATGGAAAGTGCGATGCACTTAGGTATAAGTGCGGCGGTTTTCGGCTATATAACTAAGTGCGGCGTACAATAATGGAGTGCGGCGCACTTCTTGTACTTTTAGCTTGAAATCTTTTCTTCTTTTTGTATTTGTCTTTCAAAGTGCGTAATTCTTAAGTTTTAGTTAGTAGTGTCTTCAAGTGAACTTGCAAGCAATTTAGACTATTAAGTATCGAAAGTTCACGAGAAATGATAAAATATATACAAATAACGCCATAGAAAACATATATAATTTGGGTGTTATTAAATCCCTCCACACTTAGCTTATTGCTTGCCCTCAAGCAATCAAAGCGAGAAAATAAAATCATTTATCGTGACGTGGAGAAAATTGGACTTTATAAGAGATTGCACATTAGGTAACTTTTCAGGCATGGACATATAACATAGCACCTCGCATAGGAATAGTGTTTGGTTTTTTTTAATTCACTCAGCCACTCAGGTAGGGTTGTATATTTATAAGACACTCAATTTGCACAAACATAATCTAGACAGCTACTATAGGCTTGTACTTAACACATAAACCTGACCGAAGGGCGAAACTTGGTATTTGGAGCGGATACAACTTTATGTGCCAAAACATAAGCCTTTATTTCATTGAACTACTATAACACACATATAACTTTTTTTTACCAAATATGATAACTAAGGATTGGCACAAAACTTCTTCATTTAACTTTGGGATTTCAACAACTTAGCACCAAAGGGAGTGCTCACAGGGACTTGCGAAATTCATAATATGCAGTAGATTAGGCTTCGGTCTAGTAAATGATGATTAAGCACAAGTTCTAAGGCTTCTAATTTACCGACCCTCTTAAATATAATTATCAACCAATATCAATGTTCCAGAAAAGGCGACAAAGACCATACGTACACATCTGTAACGACGAAATAGACACATATGACTGCATTCAAACCTTAACTCGAACAAGCTAAAGGCATCAATTATCTTGGGTATCAAATGAATATCCTAAAGGTTTTAAATTCTCATAATTTAGTGGACTGGATTGTGCTAGCTATAATGTCAATCCGATTGGATTTGCCTTACTAAGAGCATTTTTTATTTTTTTTGAAAGCATATATCTATTAAGTTTTTTTTGGCAGGGCAAACATGGAGGGATATGATTAATTTTCCTATTTGGCTCCCCTCCACACTTAAGTTGAACATTGCCCTCAATGTGATAACTGATAATAGAGATAAAATAGGGAAAATTAAGGAAAACGGTACTTCCCGGGGCATAGAGAAATGTATGGTTGCAGTAGAGCTATCCTTGAGCATACTTCATAATTTTTCATATTCTTAAGCTAAAATACCTGCATAAAAGTAAACACACAAAAAGAAAATATTTTTGTTGTTGTTTTTTTTAGAAAAACTAAATAAAGGATATTAGTAGAAGAATGGAGGAGGGACTCCTCCACACTTAAGTGAAGCACGGGTTGCCTCCCGAGAAGCGCTTAATTTTTAGAGAGTCGTTAGCTGGACTCGTACTTCGGGAGTCATTCTTTTGGGAAAAAGGGAGTTACTGCTTCCCTTGAGTCATTATAATTTTCTTCTTCATGATATAGTTTGAGTCGATGGCCATTTACTATGAACGTCTTTCCATCTTTTCCATAGAGTTCAACATATCCGGATGGATATTGATATTTCACTATATATGGTCCTAACCATCGAGATCTAAGTTTTGGTTGTTTAAATTTGTACTTCGAGTGAAAGAGTAGGACTTTATTTCCTTGTTTGAATTCTTTTCTCATTCTTAACTTTCTGTCATGCCAGACTTTGGTTCTTGCCTTGTATAAACGGGAGTTTTCATAGGCTTGGTGTCTAAGTTCATCTAACTCATGCAACTGAAACATTCTTTTCTCACCAGCAGCGATAAGATCAGGGTTGCAGTTTTTCAAAGCCCAGTATGCACGGTGTTCAATTTCGAATGGTAAGTGGCAGTTCTTTCCATATATTAGTTTGTAGGGTGTGGTACCGGTAGGTGTTTTGTAGGCAGTGCGAAAAGCCCACAGAGCGTCATCAAGTTTTCTTGACCAAATAGCAGGATTGTCTTTAACAGTTTTTTCAAGAATTCTTTTAAGAGCTCTGTTCGTGTTTTTAACTTGACCACTAGTCTGAGGATGATATGATGTGGAAAAAAGTTGATTAACTCCATATCTTTTCACTGTTTTCTCCATTATTTTTTTGCAGAAGTGAGTACCACGATCGCTGATTAGAGCTTTGGGCATTCCGAAATGGCAGAAGAGTTTTTTTAAGAAGGCGACAACTACTCGGGAATCATTGATTGGTAAAGCCTGAGCTTCGGCCCATTTAGATACGTAATCTACAGCGACTAGAATATATTCAAACTTATATGAATTCGGGAATGGTCCCATAAAGTCGATACCCCATATGTCGAAAATTTCACATACTTGAATGTTGTTTAAGGGCATCTCATCACGTTTTGATATATTTCCTGTCTTTTGGCATGCTTCGCAAAGGCGAACTAGAGTGTGAGTTTCTTTGATTATTGTCGGCCAGTAAAATACTGAGTCAAGGACTTTTTTAGCAGTTATGTTGGGTCCTTAATGTCCACCTGTCGGTCCGTGGTGACATTGATCTAAAATGGTTTGGGATTCTGGTCCAGATATACAACGTCTGATCATACCGTCAGAACATACTTTGAAAAGGTAAGGCTCTTCCCTAAAGTAGTGTTTGAGGTCGGAGAAAAATTTATTCTTTTGTTGGTATGTCATCCCTTTTGGTATAATATCACCGACTAAATAGTTTGCAAAGTATGCGAACCAAGGTTCATCTTTGGTGTTGATTTCCATCAAGGTTTCTCTAGGAAAATTGCCATCGACTTTACTGTCATCGCTTGTTTCATCATATTCAATTCAGGAAAAATGGTCAACTACAACATTTTCTGTTCCTTTTCTGTCTTTGATTTCTATGTCGAATTCTTGTAGGAGTAAGATCCATCGAATAAGGCGTGGTTTAGCATCTTGCTTCTTGAATAAGTGCCTTAGGGCTGAATGATCAGTGTGAACAATAATTTTTGAGAGAATAAGATAAGATCCGAATTTGTCGAATGCAAAAACTACAGCCATAAGCTCTTTCTCGGTTACGATGTATTTTTGGTGAGCTGGATTAAGAGTTTTACTTGCGTAGTAGACCGGGTGAAAAAATTTACCATCTTTTTGGCCTAAAATGGCTCCTACTGCGAAATCACTTGCATTACACATAAGTTCAAATGGAAGATTCCAATTTAGGCTTACGATCATAGGAGCACATATGAGTTTTTCCTTCAGTAATTCAAATGTTTTTTGACATTCATCATCGAATTCGAATGGAGTATCTTTTTCAAGCAGCTTAGTAAGAGGTTGGGCGATTTTCGAGAAATCTTTAATGAAACGTTGGTAAAAACTGACATGTTCGAGAAAGCTTCTAATACCTTTAATATTGGTCGGGGGTGGAAGTTTTGAGATTACGTTGATTTTTTGCTTTGTCGACTTCAAGTCCTGCACCAGACACTTTGTGTCCAAGCACAATTCCTTCTTTAACCATGAAGTGACACTTTTCCCAATTTAGGACAAGATGAGCATCTTTACAACGCTGGAGCATTTTATCGAGGTTATTTAGACATATGTCTAAAGAGTTTCCGAAGACAGAAAAATCATCCATGAATACTTCGACGGATTCTTCGATCATATCGTGAAAGATTGCCAACATTCACCTTTGGAATGTGGCAGGAGTATTACATAACCCGAAAGGCATTCGCCTATAAGCGTATGTTCCGAAAGGACATGTGAATGTTGTTTTCTCTTGATCATTAAGATCGATAGGAATATGAAAATAGCTAGAAAAACCATTAAGGAAACAGAAGTATTTATCCCCTGCGAGTCTTTCTAACATTTGATCCATAAATGGCAAAGGGAAGTAATCTTTTGCGGTTGCTTCATTGAGTTTACGATAATCGATACATACTCTCCAACCCGTAACGGTTCTTGTTAGAACAAGTTCATCATTTTCGTTGGTTGCAACTGTAATTCCACCCTTTTTTGTTACATAGTGAATAGGACTAACCCAAGGACTATCGGCAATAGGATATATAATACCGGTATCCAAGAGTTTCACGATTTCTTTTTAACAACTTCTTGCATGTTTGGGTTTAACCTTCTCTGTTTTTGGACAACTGGTTTCTTGTCATCCAGAAGTTGTATCTTGTGTTTACAGAATGATGGGCGGATACCAGGAATATTTGTTGTTTTCCAAGCAAAAGCTTATTTATGCTTTTTAAGGACGAATACAAGTTTGTTTTTCTTTTCTTGGGAAAGCTGAGATGATATGATAACAGGAAGAAAAGAAGGTTCTTCCAAGAATACATATTCCAGATTATCAGGAAGAGGTTTAAGTTCGAGATCCGTAGGAGATTCTTAGAGAGATGTTTTGATTTTATAATCTGTATTGATGGTGATTTTCTAGAATGGTAGTTCTTCTGTATCGGATTCAGAGTCAGAGTTTTCATCGGCAGTCATTGCCATGAATTCATCGAATTCAGCAAAGATTTCTTTTTCGAGAAGGGTTCCTTTGATAGAATGGAGGATTTTACTACCTTCATTTAGAAGAGCGTCGAAGTCTTATTCTAGGATTTCGTCGATAACATCGATACTAAAACAGGTATCATCGTTCGAATAAGAGTGCTTCATTGCGGAATCGATATTAAAAATCATTCGTTCAGTTCCAACTTCAAGGTTGAGTTGTTTCTTTGATTGAAAGGAACTCTCCTGTTTTGTCGACGAAGTCTTCGATTAAGAGTACGTTCAGGTTCAGGTAATGGTTCAACAAGTTCAGAATTGGAAGCACGTGTATGCATCCAAGAGAGAATTTGGTTGGGGTCAGTTTGCCAGAAAACTGTACGACGAACAGCTTAAAAAGAAGGGGAGTTAAAATAATTTTCCAGAGTTGACCATAGAACAGCTTAAAAATCCCCGGCAACGGTGCCAAAAACTTTGATGTGTTTCAAAAGCTTTAAATTTATAAAACTGAAAATATCGGATAATTATATGGAAACACACGGGTAAAAGTATAACCCACGTATGTAGTATAATCTTTTTAGGTAAGACCAGGTCGTTCCATAAGGATTTGAATAGTGTTCAAATAATCAGAAAGAAAATAGCCTTTAACAATTTTAAAAGTAACTTTAATTTTTACCAATGATAATAAGGATGACTACTCGAATAGTTCAAAATAACTTATAAGTGTTGGAAATAATTTGACCTCAAAGATGGGGGATTAATTTATAAAAAGGACTTCTCGTCGGAAAACGTTTTCACAAACTAACTTGTTTAACCCAAGACTTATATTTAGTTAACCAAACCAAATGTGTCACTCAAATAATTTAGTTACTAGTATATCAAAGCTTATTTGTTTATCAATTTACGAGAGTGGATTTCTCAGCACAAACGATAAAGACCATGGACAAATCTTTAAAACCACATAGATCATAACGGGTCTTTCAACCTATACCGATATGATTATATGATTCAAGTTGATAAGCAAAACTAACAAGATAAGATATAATAGGATCGCAACATAAGCTTGAGATTAAAAAGATCAAGATCATACCAAACACTTATTTATTATCATAACATCATCGAGTAGTCATGAGAGATTTAGCCTCTCATGGCTAAGGAGTTCATAACAAAAGTAGACTTAACATAAACTTCTATTATTTCAATAACTAAGTTGACAACCGTCTTCGTTCTTGATCGTTAGATCTTTATTCTTCAAAGGTAGTGGTGTTTTTTTGGTGTTTTTATGGATGAGGGACAAAAGGATTGGTGTGTGTGTGAAGAAAAAGATTTGTATAATGAGAAAGGAGTAGGGAGGAATGATTTGAAAGTGAAATTTCCATTTCGACCCATTTCACCCATTTCGTGTGCTAGTAAGTCCTATAACTCGTTCCATAAGCTCTTGTATCATTATAGATCACATATAAGATGTATATAAGTCACTTTTATAAGCCTTGGACCATAAAACCATTTGTTTGGTTTTCCTAAACCAAAAAAAACCCTAATTCGCACCCTAAAACCCTAATAAGCTCTTTTTGTGTATCTAACAAGCTATAAGCCATAAGCTGTTATAATAAGCTATTTCAATATGCTCATTTATCATTTCTATAAGCTTGAAAACTAATCTTAATAAACCCATCGGGTTAATCTTTTTAAACCAAACGAACCAGTTTTGGATTTTTAAGCTAATAAGCTCTTTTCATAAGCTACAAGCTCGTAAAACTTACTTATTTTAACTTATAGTAATAAGCTATAAGCTGCAAAACTAAGTTTGATTTCAAAAATACAAAGATTATGAAATTTGGACTAAAAACGCAAAACATTTCATGCATAAGGGTATATATTGTAACTTTTAAAACTTATTAAACTTTCGGACCAAAATGTAATTATCCTAAAGTTAAACTTCAGGGGTTTGTTTTGCCATACTTGAAAGTTAAGGGTTAAATGTTTTAAAATTATATAAATAAAGGGTTTAAATTGTAAAATATATATACCAAGGGTATATATTGTCATTTTCATATTCTCAAGGGTATAAAATGTAATGTTTTTATATTAACTATAAAAATATATTTAAATATTATAAGACTCTATTTTATTAAAGCCCGACACATTTGTCGTTATCATTCATCGATCGAAACACTATAAAATAAATTTTGTTAAATATTTAACATAATTTATCATCCACTAGCTTTTGAAGAAACTTAAAATCTTATCATTTAATCTATAACGTATCACATTACTAAGGAATTTCATGTGAGGGGTTTTCATTTGAGTAGACGTTTTGACGAGTTGCTGGATTTACGATTTAAAGTGTCCTAGCTCCTCAAACGTTTACTACATGACCTTTGGATTATGATAGCCCAAACAGTGATACGTTATTTCCACAAGTTAATAAATCAAATTAATGTTTACGTTAAACTTTATAAAATAAAGTTTGAAATATAAACACTTGAACTAAGACTTGACATATTACCCAGAAGTTGCGTGACGAGGCTGTTTACTTCCATTTGAATTAAATTTTAAATCAATCAACTACCTTATCCCACCTTTACATGTTTTCTAAATCCCGTGGGGAGATACATGCTATAAACCATGAATACAAGTGTTTTCCAACCGTATGCTATCTTGATATATTATTGCCTAAGTTTGCCTTCATTGCCAATATTTCTTAATCATGAACCATTAGTCACTTGCGAGTGAACGTGAATATTGTGGATAGATCTATTGGGGGTGACGACTCCCGTTGGTGTACCCGTACACGGGGTAACCAAACGCACTATATTTGAGAACAATGGGTAACTTTGGCAAGTTACCTTTCCTTAAGGACAGTTGTTCCTTCAAGTCGTTAAATTGACTTCGGATGTTAATGTTTGGTGGCATGAGCTTAGGGTAATAATACTGTTTTCCATGATAATTGTATTCGTTGCAATTATTACCACTTATGATGACTTGTATTCAACTATTACATTGTAAATACTGTAAATTTCACTCAACCGTTGTGTTGATCCTTTTAGCATGTTTATCTCAGGTAACTGAGCAACTATGGCACGGAGTGGCATTAGACTTTAGGACGTCCAAACTTGTTATCATTCAACTTTTATGTTTTCAATGTATTTTGGGACCTCTTTTGTAAAACTCTGATATAATAATGAATGATAACTAAATTTTCCAAAACGTCTCTTTTGAGCCGTTTTCTATGATTATGACTGTTGGTTCATAAAGTAATACCCCAAGTTAGCTTCCCCTGCTATATGTCAAATAAGGGGGTGTTACAGATTGGTATCAAGAGCCGCGGTTATAGAGAACAAGGTTTAAACCTAAACTATAACTACTTTTTCCATCCAAGAAAGTCCTCCGTGCCACTGCATTTCCGGAATAGTATGTAAATGATACATAACTATTAGATTATTATATAAATAACTAATGTTATTTACACTGGGTTGTTACACAGTTATGTCTTCATCCACCCGCCATATTATCGTCTCATCTGATTACGATGTTGATGATGCTTTTTTCTCTACACACTCTCCTGACTATACTCCGGCTTCACCAGACTATTTCCCAGTCTCACCGGGAAACACCTCTCTTGATCCTTCAGATGATTTATCTAAGTATCTTTTGGCCTCACTAGCCATCTCACCTTTCTACAATGATCCGTATATGACACTCATGCAAGCATACGATGCTACTAATAATGAATCACCTATTCCACTACCACAAGCTCCTCTTGCTCCACCAACTATTTTGCCTTCATCTCCAGTGTTACCACTATCACCAATGTTTGATGCCCAAGATTTCTTTCTTCCTGAAGAGATTCTGCCACCTCAGAAACGAGCCCGTTTCCTATCATCTTCCTCTAATAATCTTTCTGCTTCACCTCAAGTATTTGAGAATGGAGAGAATTATCATGGCACTCCAGACACGTCTTACGCACGCCATGAGGAACAAATCGAGACTATAATAAGCCTTAAGAATTGCGTTTTTGAATTCAGTGCTATTGTCAGTTCGAATTTTGTGAACTTTGGCGTTGTAATTCAACTGAACTTTAGCAATAAACTTCTTTATGATCTCTGGGGCGTCATCTTTGGTGTGAAGAAAATATACCCATGTGAATCGAGAATAATCATCAACGATCACGAGAATATACTTCTTTCCGTTGATGGTTGCTACCATCATTGGTCCGCATAAATCCATATGTAGCAATTCTAATTTGGAATGAGTGCTTAGAACCAATTTGGGTGGATGAGAAGTTTTTTTTCTTTTTGCCCGCTCACATGCAGAACACAGATGATCTTTACTGTAATTGATTTTTGGAAGACCATCAACCAAATCGTGTTTGGTAAGATCGTTAATGGTACCGAAGTTGAGATGTGAGAGTCAGCGGTGCCATAACCATGACTTTGTGGAAGTGTCTTGGGAGAGAAGACAAACAGGTGAAGAAGCAGCCATGTCTGAAATGGAGATAGTATACAAATTGGATTCACGAGCTCTTGTAAGAAAATCATCTCCTTCCAGATTTCGCACATAGCATGTGTTAGAACGAAAAGCAACTTCTAGATCACCGTCACATAATTGTCCTACACTAAAAAGGTTGTGTCCTGGGCCTTCAACATAATATACATGACAAACAGTGATATTGCCTTGTACATAATCGCCATAGCCTGTGATTGCTGCAAAGTGGTCATTTCCAAAGCGGACCGTGCCCATGAATTTCTCAACGAAATTTTTCAGTAGTGAACGATCACCAGTCATATGCTTTGAACAGCCACTATCAACAATCCACAAAACGATTTGAACTACCTGTAACACATGAAGAAACCACATATGGACAAGTGGTCATTTTGGCTACACATTTTTTAATGGGAACCAATGTATTAACAGTTTTTCTATTATTAACAACAGTCGAAGTCGTCTTAATGGGGTGACCAAACAACATTTGGTTGTAACTCGGACCACTTTTGCCACTTTCGACTATTTCTTATTTTATTCTTCATGTATTTGCTAAGTGAACTTTCTCGTAGAATTGTTGAAATTGACTTGAACGCACTAGAGACCTTATGTCTGGCACTTAAGGTAGTAATTGCAACAATCTTAGTTTTGGAAACTACTGGAGTTGTATCTAAAGACTTAGATTGTGTAGTCGTAACATAAAACCTAGTCTTTGAAACTACAAGAGTAGTATCTTCACACGTAGATTTAGCTGTTCTAGGGGTAGTGAATAAGGCTCTCCTAACTTTTGAATGCACATTCAATTTATAATTCATAAGACATTTATCATGACACGGGATAAGCACATTCTTAGCACAAGAAAAACACAATACATCCTTCGCTTTAAGAGCGTTTTTAACATTAAAACCAGTTACAATCTTTTTGTTTGAAACAACATTCTTAGATGCAACATATGTCTTTTTATTTGTCCTAACAGAAACTTCTACTTTCTCTGATGAATTCTTAGTGTTGGATAAGACACTATTCTTCAATGGTGAATCTCTATTCGATGGTCTTCTAACACTAGAAACAGCTTTCAGTCATGTAGAAGGTAAAACACTCTTAGCTTTATTTGTAATTGTTTTTTGTTTCTTTGAAATCTTGACTTTGTACATTCCCGATGCTATGACATTTTTGTTTGTTTCAACATCTTTCTTTTTGTTAGGTGAAGTCTATAAAGTGACTGTTTTTTACAAAACATGTTTCTCTTCTATTTTAGGAGCAACAGTTTTCTTTTGAAAGACTTGTTTATTTAGCGGTGTAACACAAAGAAGTTGATTAGAAACATTGGTTTTGTCAAACTTAGTGTTCACAGACTTACCTTTTTCAACATTTTTTAATTTAGCTTTTAACTCAGATATTGTTATCAAAAGATCTTGATTCTGTGCACGTACTTCTGCATATGCATAGGTATTTTGATTAACATGCTCAATCAATTCATTGATTTCCCATTGAGTTTGAGTTCGTGTCTTTTTTATTGAATCGAAAAGTTTTTGATATTTTGATTTGACATTTTCTCGCTCCTTTATCAAAGATTGTACTTGAAATTCCAAAGACACGTTCTCACTCTCAAGCTTTTCCATCTTTGATATCCAAGAGGTTTCATAAACGTTTTTCAAAGAAGATTCATATTTTTGTCTTTCTATTTCATGTTTTAATTGTAATTCAAAATCAAGGCTTTGCTTTTTACATCTTTAAACATCATTTTCAAGAATGTTTATTCATTTTTACGTTCCCTCTTGGATTTCAATGAAGTCCCTCTAAATTTTCTCAATTTCATCTTGCACATTATTTTTGACACATTTATGACTCAACAGCACTCAACATTCGATTTCACGCTTGAGTTTTGCTTCTAAGAGTTGATCATTCAAAAGCTCATTTTGTTTCCATGTTGCATTAAGATCACTTTCTGTTGAGTCAAAAACATCTTTCATTTCTTTATATCTTTTAAAAATTGTTTTTGATAGACCTCAAACTTTAAATGAAACTTATGAAGAATTGGTTTCACTTCTTGTTGACAAAATTTTGTTAACCGTATTTCTTCTAGAGAAGTATAGAAAATGCTTTCATGTTTAGAATTTGTTTGTAATAATGCAAACAATGTTTTAAATTCATTTTCCATTTTATTTAAATCAATTTCATTGGATTTGCACTAGGCATTTGTGCCACAGTTAGTTTTGTCTCAGAAGATGAATACAATGAACTTGTATTTGAAGAAGTTTCAAAAGATATAAAAGAAGATGAGAAATATTTTTGTTCATTAGAAAATTCTTTTTGTGGAACAAAATCTTCATAAAGAGCATTGAACTTTTTGCAATCAATTGTATAAACATTTTGTTTTTTCTCAATAGCAATTGGATCTTTTAATTTGTTTTTTATTTTTATTTGACTCTTGGTTGCATCATCAAGTATGTCCTCAGTATCTCTAATATTCACATAAATTTTCGAATCAGCAAAGCAAGAAGCATCATATAATTTTGGATTCTGAGAAATTGCTTTCTTGAGAGTATAAGGATTTTCGTACCCTAAACCATGTTTTACATTTGAATCATAGAATGACATTGGTTTTGGTCTAAGCATAAACATTCCTTGTAGAGAGTTACCAATTTTCCATACTCCATACTGATACATGTTGTCCTAAAAGGGCCGAGGTTACATCGGTGGCTAATAAGCCTACTACTAAACCTAGTACAAGCGGGGATAATGATGACGGTTTTGTTGTGGTTCAGAACCGGAAAAAGAAGAAGGGGAATGATGTTTCACGGGCATTTGGTGGTATTAGGCTACCAAAACCTAAATCTAACATACAATGGCAGCAAAAGAAAAATGATGGTTCAAAAAAGGTTTCTAATGCCAAGCCTACTAGTGGCGTTACTAAGGATGGGGACAACAAGGTGCCCTCTCCAACTCGTGCTACTTCAGATTTGAATACCCCGTTGTCTAATCCTTTTGATGTATTGAACACGGTTACAGAGGATGTAGGTCCTAGTGTTCAAATTCCTAAGGTTAGTGAGCCTGTTGGTGGTGGAAGTGCATCTAAAGGAGGGAATGAGGAAGCACAGTCGAACGACCATGGCAGCTTGTGGGAAAAGTTTAAAGCGAGCAAGGAAGCTTCTTCTAGCAAGTCTAAGTCTACTAGTAGAGACCCAATTTCGTTTAATGCGGATTATGATTTTGGCAACCCTGAGTCGGATGAGGATGAGGTCTTTGATCCAAATGATACTAGTTATATGTCCTCTTTTGGTGGAGATAACCAGCTTGAAGATGATTTCTCAGACGGATATGAGGCTCAGGTTTATGATTTACCTGGGCAATTGGATGCTTTTTGTGATCAGTTTGACATCCGTCTTAAAAGTCATGGTAGAAAGTAGGTAGTTTGTTTCTTGGTTCTTCATAAGATTGGCCTGTCTTTCTTATGTCAGTTTTTGGTGTGTAGCATTTTGTTTGCTTGTTTGTTGCCCATGTAACAGGCCGAGGTGAGGGACTTCACCCTCCCCCGTTTGTTCTTAAACATTTTTTGGAGTAATATATTTTACCAGGGTAATCCCCTTTACCAAAAAAAAATCCTTTATTCTTTTTAGCTCTTGCTTCAAGATCTAGAACAGTGTCATGGTATTTATCTTCAATTTCACTCATTTTTCATTTCAAAATTGTTTGAGTCTTTTGAAGTTCTACAATTTGTCTTTTTAATTCAACAACAGACAACTGTAACTTATCCCTTTGTTGTTCTAAATCTCGAATAATGTCCCGATCATGAATAAGCTGAGTTTGTAAATCCTTTTCTAATTGTTTTGCTTTTCTATCAGCCTCAATGAATTCGTTAAAAAATGTTTCATTATCGCCTTTGGTCATCTCAAAAACCCAAACCTTTTCCTTATACAACTCAAGTTGTTGAGTTAAAACGTTTTGTTGTTTTACTTTGTTAGCATTTATTTGTTATTTCTCAGCTTCCTTATAAGCATTTCTAGCTAATTGCTCTAGTTCATATGATGCTTGAACATTGTTATTGTATTTTTTTTGGGTAAAGGGTTTCCTCGGTAAATATATTACACCAAAACACATTTAAGTACAAAGGATGAGGGTGAAGTCCCTCATCTCAGTCCATCTGGACACATACAAGCTTCAAAAAGCTACTAACCTAACCACAACATAAGAATGACAAACCATTCTTATGACAACTAAAGAAAGTAAAACAAATACTTCCTAACACTAATCTATATGGATATCAGAATGATGAACTCCACCCTACAGCGTCGAATCCGTCATAGAACTTCCAATGCACGTAGCAACTTCCAAAGACATGTAACATCCATGATCCATTCATTAAAGAGATATAATTGCGCATCATTCCAGTCAAGACCCATATTAATGCTTAATTAAATTCTCACATTAATTCCAGTCAAGATTGGAATTAATTCCAGTCAAAATACCTAAAATAGATCAAGATGCACATTAATTCCAGTCAAACCAAATCCCTAAAACATAGGGATTCAACCATAAATTCTGATAGTTTCCATAGCGTCAATTCGTCAACCAGAATCAAAGAAGATGAATTCAGCTTTACTCCGGTGAAGACGACATAGAACTTCCAATTCCTTAGTGCATCCACGAACCAAGAAACGCATGTCCAATTGTCTCCATAATAGCAGGCATTACTTGATAGGAATGCACTCCAATGTGTCATGGAACATAAAGACACTTCCAGCAATACTAGCACTTTAAGCATCAATAATAAAGGATCATCACCATCACAAAAACTTATAATACGACTTCCGAAAACCCAGCAACATCAGATTCCATCATGCTTTCATTACATGCAATCATACGACCCCAAACGAGCAGATCCAAACCCAAACGGCAAACCCTGGAGCAAACGATCAAAAAAACCCTAGCCCTAATGAAAGACACCAATCAAAGAGATCAGTAACTTAGGTTAAGGCAAGATTTAAACATAGATAAAGGATATACCAGGGTCCCCAACGACAGAAGTCGAAACCCTACAAATGGCGATTTCAACAAACCATAGTTGAACAACCTACTAACATACAATTAAAAGAAAATTCAGAGATTAATCAATTAAGATGCACATATAATGGGTCAATAACAACTAGAATAGAGAAATCAAAAAGAAAAGGATAAAAGGTTTCGACCCAAAACCCATAAAAACCAAAACCCTAAATAAAGATGCACGATCATATAAAGATCAGAACATACGAATAATTTGATCAGGAAAGGCTATGATAGGGCAGGGTTAATGACTGGAGAATGATGGGAGTGGCGGCCGAAAATCCTTCTAAGGGGAGAGAAAAATATCTCTCCCCCTTTTAGGGTTTATCTACATTGTTATTGTATTCAACACTTCCACTATTAACATCTACATTTGGTTCATCAAATATAATATTTCTATCAATTTGATCATCACTAATTGGATTGTTAATAATTTTAGGTTGCTTTAGATACTTTTGTTCTTGATTATCTTTAGCAAATAATGGATTCACATAACTGGTGGATGGTGTTTGTACCTCATTAAGGAATGCAGAATCATAGCTTGACCCTGCATCAGAATCAATGTTTGCTGGTTGAATTATGGCCATCAAGCATATATTTACACTTAATTCCTCAGTTTCTTCCATCCGTGAAGCATCAAAAACAAGAAAGTCATTTTGTTCGTCAGTAAGAGTTACTCCTGCTTCATCATGTTTTGCTAGCAACATCTGTTCCATGAAGTACTTTGAATCTTGAACTTTTGGCTTTGGATAATTGCGAACATAATGACCTTTCTCACTACAATTGTAGCATTGAACATTTGTAACCGATCCTGAAGATGTAGTTCGAAGAGTCCTTTGTGTGTTCCCAGCATCATTCTGAACATTGTTACCCTTAAATAATTCCTCTTGAACATATGAACGTCTTGTATTGCTGCCATCATTACCATAATTTCTGCTCTGAATGTTTACTCTGTCAACTTGTACAATTGCTTGATTTCTGGTGTTGGAAGAAGTATGAAGATGAGTATTTGTTGGATTAGAAAAACGTTGAGTGATTACACGAGCAAGTAACATTATTGCAGAAGTAAGTGGGTCTTTAGAATTGTTTTGAAATGCATCCCCTTGGTAATCGTCATCATAATCAGCTACTGAGGAAGGATGTGTGACATAGTAAGGTGATGGAGTTCTGGAAGAGGAACTTGTATGTGCTACCAATGCAAGAGGATCATGAGGTTTTCCAATTTCTTTGCTCTCGATGCGTTTACCAGTTTCTCAGAGGAAGATAATCAAACAAATCATCATAAGTATCTTCTGTTAATCTATTTGCAAGACGAACTTGAGTAACGTACTTGAGTCATTCAGGTTGCAAACAATTTAGGAACTTTGTGTTGATAGTGACTGGAGGAAATTTGATGCCATTTCATTCTAGATCATTCATTAGTTGAGGAAAACGATTGTAGACTGACACAAGTGCTTCTCCTGGTTCAAAAATGAATTGATCAAACTCATTATTAAAGCGTGTTTCCCTGTCAACTTTGTTTTGCACAATTCCTTGCATCAATCATTCAACTCTTTGCCATATGGCTTGTGTAGTTGTGCAAGCATCCACAAAGTTATATATGTCATTTGGAGCAGTGATTAAAATCAAATTCATTGCTTCAATCTCAGCTTCATAGTGTTTCAAATCATCTCTTGTTAAATCATCTTCTGTTTGCTTCCTTGGTGGTTCAGAGTCAGAAGGAGTGAAGTCTTTAAACTCATATGGACCTTCATCAATTGCCTTTTTAAGCCACTTTCTGTTTGCTCTCTTTCGGTTGAGGTACCTTTTGAAATGACTTGCCCATGGTATATAACTACCCTTTTCAAGCATCGGAGGTCTAGTCTCAGAACCATCATCAGCAAGAGATTGTTGATGTGTAGTAGAAGTCGTCATATATTGTGACTCAATGATTGGATCTTTGTAGACGAAAAAGAGTTCTATTTGTGATTTACTAGAAACTTCATAACTTGTCGAGGTTGACACCTTCTTAAATTTAGCAAATTCGATGAGACACGTGACATAAATTTGATGATGAATTTCGAAAATAATCAACTTGTTCTAGAATACCCAAAATTCGATAACACTGTTGTCGAAACTGCCCAAAATTATAATCTCGGTCAATTGTTAGCATCTAATTTTATATTTAGTTGTGATTTTGTTTTAAGCTTGGTTTAGGGGTTGTAAAAATCGAGGATGATGATCTTTGTCTTCTGGAGACACCCAGTTTGCGTGTTTCCCGTTCTCAAAGCCTTTTATATAATTTGAATAAAATTTTATCTTAGTTTTTCTTATCTATTTATTTATGAATAAATGGTTAAAACGGGGCGTTTTCAAAACAAATGATTTTTTATACCCCATTGATGAACACCTTTTTGTTCTTGTTTGATGTGAGGGGTTATTAGTTAAGGGGGGTTAAAAGATTTTCTTTCACAACGTGTGTAATAAACATTGTGTGTGGGACCAGCAATGACTTAGTGTGGGAGAATTTATTTATAAAGGAGCCCGGTTTAAACACTAATTAGTTTGAAATCCTTTCCTAGATGAAAACTAGGTCCATATTAAGGTTCTAATTTAACATGATTTAGGGGATATCCTTTTTATTTCATCCGAAACAACTCAACTACGAGTCCAGAGACGGAGGCTTTATTTAGATATCCCCGTAGTTGAAATTTGGCTTTATTATTATTATTATCGCAGCAATATTAGTCCTCGGTCCTTTAAACAACTAAGTCAATGGCAGCGAACCGTCAGGAAACAGTAGTCTTATTTCGACCTCGGGAATTTCCTCGACCTTTTTGAATTCCGAGTCAACGGGAGCGAACCGTCAGGAAATAGTAAACTTTTATTAGTCTCGGATTATTATTATTATTACCTCTACCCTATAAACAACTGAGTCAACGGGAGCGAATCGTCAGGAAATAGTAGTCTTATTTCGGCTTCGGTTTATTACATTTTATTATAGCCAAATTTCGAGTACTGTGGTCTTTTAACTTCTGAGTCAACGGGAACGAGCCGTCAAGAAACGGTAGCCTATTTCTCCACAACACTGATAAAACCTCGATGTGTACCCTACTTTCATTAAAAGGAATCCTCTAAGAAGGGATTAAAAACTAAGAATTGTAAAAACCAATGCAACTTTATTTATTAAAAACAAATTATTGCGTTTATTTAGCTGATGGGAGCAAAAAGCCACAATTAACATCTATGAGCTCTAAAGAGATCCAACTACTCCACGCTTAGCATCTAACTTATATTCAACTCTATCATTTCTTGTTCTTTGCAAGATTTCTTAAGTCATGCAAACGATTAGTCTCGAAAGCTAAGGGGAAAGCTAGCAATACTCGATCAAGTCAGAATCTCCCTTGTTCTAGCCTACAGGCCTACTAACATATTTTTATACCATTAAATATATTTTTTTATATTTTTTTTCATCATTTTTTTATATAAAATAAAACAATATATTGGTCAAAACGGGGTTGCGTAGGGCACAGACAATCACATGTATGATTATTTCGATAGAAATCCCCTCCACACTTAGAACTGAACATTGGCCTCAATGTTCAAAATGTCGGGTGCCACCCCCTCACTTAGGAACGAAAAAGGCAAATGCTAAAAATTCCAAGTGTGAAAGGGGAAACAATATATATATATATATATATATATATATATAACTATATAAATATATATAATATATATAAGATCAGAAAGAAGATTTCCCTAGTTAAAAACAAAGTAAATGCACGAAGATACCAGAAACACAACATAAAGAGAAGCACTCCCCCACACTTGTTCTCCTACTAGATCACACTTATTCAGAATAAAAATAAAAATAGATAGATAACACGGGTTGCCTCCCGAGAAGCGCTTGTTTATTAACGAGTCACTAGCTTGACTCGTCCCCAAATTAATTTTTTCATTAAAGGATAAAAGGGAGGGACGGTTCAATCTCTGGTGAAATTTCATTCAAACTTTTGAGTCGGCCATTAATAGCGATTGTTCCTGGATCAAACACTTCATTTTCGTCTCCTAGCGAGTGAGATTTGGAGAATCCCTTAGGAAAAAGAAGGCCACGATAGTATGATAAACGAGAGAATTGTTATGGGCCAAGTGTTTCATAAACACGATAAGAACCAAAAATGCCATAATGAAAGTATGAGAAGGTAAGGATTGGTTTAGACATGGTTAAATCAAAAGTTAACTTTCTGTACGGAGGTGGGATTTGTACGGTACTTTGTGAGCTATGAATTTGCACCTCTTCCATTATAGTCTCCATTTCGGACTCATCACTCTCCTCATTTTGAATATCAATGATAGGATTGTCTGAACTTAAAGTAAATTCATAATCGAAATCAAACAAAGGATTTGTGATTGTCATATCAAAAGTTTCGAAAATCGAATCAAGAGAATCCAGGGGGTTTCTCAGATACCCTTGGGATTGAAACATGGTCATCAATATCCTTAAGAGGATTGAATTTGATTTCTGTGTCCCCCATTAAAAAGGTATCAAATGGTCCCCCAATAAGCGAATCGATCTCTGAGTTCTTTGCTTCTGAATGTTCATCCTTTAATAAATTTTCAAGAAAAAAGACATCTCCCTCAGAATCATTATTAAGCTCTTGAGGAGGGAGATCTTTTGTAGAATCAATATTTAATAATTTTTCAAGCAAAAGAATATCTCCCTCCGCATCAAATATTCCATTATCAATATCAGGTGGTATCGAATCAAGAGCAAGAAAGGCGTCGATCTCGTCCAAGAGAGAGTTACTATCCTCGAAGGAAGTAAGAGACGGGGAAAGAGACGCGACAACAGGGTCAGAATATGGAGTGGGACTGCCACTCAAAGGATGAAATGATTTCTGAACATTTAACTCTTCATGAAAATGGTCCTCGCATGTAGTGTCAATGATATCATTCTGTTTAATTGACTCATTTCCATGCTTTTAAGGACATTTCAAAGTGCTCTCAGCATTGAAGGTTAATTTTTCATCTCCGACTCTAAGAGTCAGTTTTCATATACATCGACTAGAGCACGGGCCGTCCTTAAGATTGGTCTCACTAAGATAAGGGGGACACGAGGATCGACGTCATAGTCAATGACAACGAAGTCAGCTGGAAACGCAAACTTATCCACTTGCATAAACACATCCTCAGCAATACCAACCGGATATGTGACCGATCGGTTAGCTAATTCTAAGCTCATGCGGGTGGGTTTAAGTTCTCCCAAATTAAGCTTTTGATATACAGAAAGAGGCATAAGGTTGATTCTTGCCCCTAGATAGGCTAAGGACATGCAAACCTTGAGTTTTTTAAAGTAGCACGGTATGAGAAATTTCCTAGGGTCTTCAAGCTTTTCTGGAAGCTTATTAAGGAGGAATGCTGAGCAATTTTCATTCAAATGAGTATTAGCAAATTCTAGAAGTTTCTCCTTATTATTAAGGAGATCTTTTAACATCTTAGCATATTTTGGCATTTGAGCTAACACCTCAACAAAACTGATATTAAAGTGCAGTTTCTTGAACTTCTGCAAGAACTTATGAATATGGATATCAGATTTGTCTTAGAGCTTATCCTTGTTCAACCTCGAAGGATAATGAATAGGAGGCTGATGAGGATTTCTCTCAGGAATCTCATTCGATTTAGAAGCGAGAGCTGGCTGGATTACCAGATATGGGACACGTGCGGTACTTTCTGAACTTGAAATGTGCACCTGGTCCATGGTCGTCTCCGGGTCTTGTTCCACCTCCTTAGAAGAAGGAGGATTAGGAGATGGAACTGAGGGTCCAGCCAAAGTAATACCACTTCGTGTGGTAATTACTTTAATATCTTCCCGAGGGTTAGGAATGGTGTTGCTAGGAAGCACACCCTAAGGTCTTTCATTAAAAGCTTTTGCCAACTGACCCATTTGAGTTTGTATTAATTGATTGGTGGCCTCTTGGTTTCGGTTAAAGGTTTGTTGATTTTAGTTTTGGATTATTTATTGTCTCAACAAATCATTTGTGGAGGATTGATTTAGAGCTTGGTTCATGTTTGGTTGAGGTTGGTTAAAACCTTGTCCTTGGTTTTGGTTATAATTATTCCCTTGGTTTTAATTAAAGCCTTGATTCTGATTATAATTATTCCCTTGGTTAAAATTTTGACCTCGGTTGTTTTGATTAAACCCTTGATTTTGATAACCTTGATTAGAATGATTTTGATATTGATTCTGGTTATTCCTGTTCTGAAAGTTTTGATTATTCTGATTTGAATTATTTACTTGATTAAAACCAGGTGGCCCAAGTTTTGATTAAGAGATTAAGATTTCCTTAAGGTTGGTAAGAGTTACCTCCCGTATTGTAGTTTCCCGTGGCAGCATAAACGTCCCCTTGAGTGAAGCCACCGGCGGCTTGACACTCGGAATAATGATGTGGACCACCACAAGTCTCGCAACTCGGATTAACAATATTAACTTGCTGATTGGATTGGCTCATTCTTAGAAAATTCTTGTTCATTTCGGCAATTTGCTGAGTAAGGGCTGCTATCTCAGGAGACGAAGAAGTGATCGATCTAGATGACTCGCCCCTTTGAGCTGAGGTATCCCAGTCATTGTGGTGAGCGGTCATATTTTTGATTAAATCATAACACTCTTCAGGTCGCCTTTTCACAAAAGTGCCTCCAGCAGCAACATTGATTGTGAAATTTTCCTTTTTAAACCCTAAAAATGCTCTCCCTCTAGGGGCGATTTTCGGCGCCCCTCCTCCTCTTTTTCCGGCAAACAAATCCCTAATTCCGCCTCTATATTGAGCCTTAAGCAATTAATCTTTCTGTTTCTTAATTCGTGTATGATTTCCTTGATCTCTTATGCGGTTTCAAATTTAGAAAATTGATTTTCTTAAGTGTCTTAATATGCAATCGGTTCTTAGGGTTTTGTTTTTTTCACATGAGGGTGGAGTCGGTTCTGAATGTCCTATATTAAATCGCCTCTAGTATTAGCATATACCATTGCCCTAGTTTTTAGGGTTGTGACTATTGTATATATTTAGGGTTTCGGTTGAGTTTGTGTTCCACGATCTTAGGCGATCGTGTGGTCTGGTATTCAAGGCAAATCGATTTCCTATTATTAGGGGATTTGGTTTTTTATTTAGACCTGTGCGCATGTCGGTTACAAGAAGGGTGATCTTTAGTTATTTTTTCTAGTGGTGCGACATGATTGTGTGACGAACAGGTGATAACAAGATCAAGAAACCCTTACTAGGGTTTTTACTATCCGTTTCATACCTTGGAGTGATTGCTGCGATTGGGTTTTGTTATGTGTACCATAATTAATGGTATATGATCCATTCAGATTAGGGATGTTGCGAGGTTAACTCTCATTCGATCAGGGTTAAACTGGTGTGATTTAGCTTTCATGGCAAATTTTCCCGTTAAGGGACTTGATGCAGCTTATAATTACTGGTTGACAACGGTTAATTGGGTGTAATTGATTGAGTGCTTTCTGGTTCTACTCGAGTGGCTCATTGTTTGGTTGTGTTCGTATGGTTTGTCGTTGGTTGTAGGGGGTTTGGGAGAGATGAAATGATGATTGGGTGCCTTTGTGTGTTTAGGTACCATGTATGCAGCCTATTGGCTGTTGGTAATTGCGTAGTAATACTACGTGTATTGGTCATCCTAGTAGTGAATTACCTACGTTGGGATGTTGTGGTTGCTCTTGTATAAAGAACACACTGTTCTCGATGGTGGGTGATGAGAGCTTGGTAGCAACGTGTTTTTCTTTATACAAAATTATATGACTCCTTTATGGAGCGAGCATGGTTCTTTTGGGACCTGTTTTGACAGGCCTAGTACGTGATCTCACAAATCAAGATTAACTCGAGACGAATACAAATTGCTTTTGGGGCGTGCGTGAGCAGGTGTAACACACTTGGAAGTTATTGGGATGACCTGCGTGTCCCATGATTGCAATTGTAGGGTTTTCGGTTTATTTTGAATAGCGCTACTTCTGCATATGGTTTGATTCAATGATTTTGGTGAATTCTGGTGATATTGTTGTCGTCAAGCTGCTTATCTGTGCGTGTTTAATCTTGGAAGTTGGGAGCTTATTTGATGATACGCCTCCATTATGTCTAAGTTGTGAAGCTTGCGTAGCATCTTTATGATCTTTGAGTTTGCTTGTTTTTTTTTTCTTATTCAATTAGTATCGGTAGGTCATCAAGAGTGGCAATGTCGTTCTTATGTTAGTTATTGCAGCAATTGTGTCATGTTGGTTGCACATGTGTAACGGCTGAGATTGTTAGTGGACCTTCTCTAATATCCGTTTGTACTTTATTGCTTGCTTTTTTGATGTAATATATTTTATCGGGGTATAGATTCCCTTTTACCCAAAAAAAGCAGCATTGATTGTATCCCGGTGTCTCAAAGTCAACCCGTTATAGAACGTATCTATTTGAGTGACGGGTAACATGTTATGATTAGGACACCGGTCAATTTACAACTTATAACGTTCCCAAGCTTCGAATAAAGATTCGTCAGGAAGCTATCAGAAGTTACTGATTCCTTAACTTTGTGACCATAGAAGGAGGGAAATATTTTGATAGAAACTTAGTAACCATCTCCTCCCAGCTATGGATAGAATTCTTTGGTAGACGATCAAACCAAGAGGTGGCATGATGTGTCAAAGAATAAGGAAATAGACATAAGCGCAGGACGTCATGCGAGACTCCATTTTGCTTCATGCTCTGAGTCACGGTCAAGAACTTGTCAATATGCTTATTAGCATCGTCACCTGGTAAACCGTGGTATTGACAACTCTATTAGACTTGTTGTATCATGTGATACTTAAGTCCGAAATCCGTAGCCTGAATGTTAACGGGAGTGATCGGTCCTCCCCGACCATTCATAGACGGCTTGCACAGCTCCTCCATCGTTCGGAGATCGGGAGCCGGATTTTGATGAATAGGACCCACTGGCGGGTCCTGATTGTTTTTTTTTTTTGGGTAAAAGGGACAATGTGTCCCCGGTTAAATATATTACACCAAAAAACGTTTAAGAACAATGGAATGTGGCTGAAATACCACATTTACCTCAAGCCTAAGCTCGAACCCCCTCTAAATACCATACGTGACATGCCACGTTATGGAAAATTAAAAATTACATATCCAATAACACCAATAGGAAATAACCATTTCCGCAAACATAAAGACCAAACCGACTACCTAAAAAAGGACTTAAACCATAACATAATCAGCGGAAAGAAGAGTTAGGGAGATCCCAAAGATGCATGAAAAACAAAGCATCCTTCGACTTCTTGAACATACATGATAGAAGCTTGAGTCTAACCGTCGACTTAATGCACTCCGTAAGTTGACCATGCGAACGCTTCTTGTTAGCAAATAATCTTGAGTTACGCTCTTGCCAAATATAATAAGAAGTGGCCGCCACAAGCAACTTTGCAATGACACTACGAATAGTTCTTCTTTTAGCAATGGGAATAAGAGAGTTTACAATAGAAACTATCGAACCAACCACATTTGGAAGACCAGCCAATGACTTTACCTCGTTCCAAATCTGTGACGAGTAGGCACAATCAAAAAATAAGTGATCATGGGAATCCGAGGGACCATCACAAAGAGGGCAGCATGTAGGTAAACTGCCACCACAAGAATCCCAAGGCCGCAAACGATCTTGCGTTTTCAATCTACGTTTGCTATGGACCATAAATGAAAGCGTGACTAGGAATACAATTTGGGAACCAGACGACATGATACCAGTCAACCACATCAGACCTGGGCCGAATAGTCTCCCACACCTCACGAACAGAAAAATGCTTAACCACACCCATTGAGTTATGCCATTCCAACTGATCCACCTCATTCGAAAGCATAGGAGCAGCAACCGAAATAAGACTAGGATACTTGGATAACCACTCTTCAGGCCAAACCCATGCCCCGCATCACTGAATATGCATCAATGAGACCTTAGAGCATAACGAGAACCCAGCCCGATGAATATCACGACAAGATATAATGTTCGCTAATGGCTGCATAGAAGACCATTTATCAAACCATAATGAACAAGTGTTACCTGTACCGATTCGAAACCACAAGTAGTCACGGATAAGAGGCCGAAGTTGAAGCAATTTTCTCCATCCCCATGTCATACACCCCCGATAAGGAATATCAAAAAAATGTCTCCCACGTAATTTGTAGACATGTATCCATTTAACCCACAACGTGTCCTTACGGGCCAGGAGATTCCATATGTGGGGAACCATAAGAGCTTTGTTAAACGTATCCAGACGTCGAACACCAAGCCCTCCTTCATTCTTAGGAAGGTAAACAACCTCCCAAGAAACCTTCGCTTTACCTTTGCTCATATCACCATGACACCAAAGAAAACCTCTCATAAGTTGTTCAATATCAAGAATGATTTGACTAGGTAAGATAAACACCGAAGCCCAATAAACATGCATAGAACCAAGGACAGAACGAACCAATTGTAATCTTCCCGCAACCGAAAGAGACTTATGTATTCATATTAATTTCTTCAAAATCTAATAAAAGTGACGGTTCATCGCGATTTCTTCGACGATAATAGAAAAAGGAGGAATGAGTTTGGTTGTAGAAGAACGTGTGCTCATGCACTAAAAAGAAATAAGATAGAAAATATTTTTGGATTTTTTATAAAGATAATAAAAGTGAAATAAAATTATTGGTATTTCTAATTTTTAATATATATATATATATATATAAGAGAAAATAAAATAGAATTGGAAAATATTTTTGGATTTTTATTTTTATATATTTTTTATCTTATGAATTTATTTATTTATTTATATTTTTATAAAAACGAAAATAAACTTTCAAAAGAAAAGATCTTCAAGGCACTAAGTCGAAACACAACGCAAAAATCATACAAATCTCCCCGGAAACGGCGCCAAAAACTGATTCGTGTAGAACGTATCGGTAATAATATTCCCGTTAGAAATAAGAATTACTTTAGGAAAAGTAATAATTATCCTCACGGAGTCGAATCCACGGCGAGATATGAATAGAGATTTACGTTTATGTCTTAAATTTGATGCCTGATTATCAAATATTTTTGGTTTGGTTTTGTACTAATAATATAATTATAAGCTTTATTAAAACTAAGTAATATTAAACTAAGCAAATAGATATAAAATATATTTTAAATGAATATGCTTGTCAAGTGAGGCGAAAAGATCCTTAAGTGTGAAGGTAAGCTTTTATTGATAAATTAGTACCCGTCTAAAAAAATTATTTTCTCACAACGTTGGTTTATTTTGAAAACAATCTTTTATCTTGGTATTCATTACTAGATTAATGTTTAATTATTCTTACGGTTTTTGCCCGTTTAAATAACCAAAACATATATCCAAATAATTCGCAAATTATTAATCAACGATCCCCTTTTTTCACACTTAATTCAGTAATCACTACTCACTTAACAAGCATAAAATAACTACTCACTAAACATGGCAACAATCAAATTAACAATCATAAATATTTTAAACTAGTTATACTAAAACTACTTAATATTGAAATAAGAGAGAAAGTAGAACCCGGTCGAAGCAACGAAAATGAAATAACCACCCGATTAAATAAACTAGATAAAACGCTTAAGTTTGTTTCTAATTTAGATTTTATTAAACTAATTAGTTGATAAAGTTATAAACTTTATATAATAAAAAAGCTTGTAAAATGTATAAAAGCTCTAAACTTAAGAAATTAAACTAGCTTATTAAACCCTTAAGATCCTCGCCTTAGATGTAGAACCATTTTCATCAACATTAAAACACAATCAAAGGTTAAGATGAACAATTATATAAAATAAGCTAGAGATTAAACTAAAAACTACTAAAAATGAAAACTTTAGATCTAAATTCACCCGAAACTAAGATGTTCTCTTCATAAAGTAAACGAGAGTCGGGTATATTTAAGGATTAGATCCAAAATAATAAGCTACTTGAAAAGGCTAAGAACTTTAAGCTAAATAAAAACTACTAAACTATAGATCTAAATCCACCCAAAACTAGGGTGTTCTCTCTGAAAAGTGAACAAGAATATGGTATATTTAAGGATTAGATCTAAAATAATAAGCTAAAAGATGATAGAATCATAAGGTTGAAAATCAAGCTATTTGAAATAAGCTACAAGGGCTTATTCGAATAATCTTTTTAAACTAAAAATAAATGAAATAAGCTAGTTGAATAAGCTATTAGCAAGCTTACCCGAATATTAAGCTATATGTCAATAATCCCAAAATAAGCTATATGAAAAGCTTATTTGAAAACTAAAACCAACAAGTATATTAAATAAGCTATAAAAATAGCTTATTCGAATATAAGCTTAAAAGATAGGATCCAACAAATAAGCTAATAAGAGCTTATTTGGAAATAAGCTAGAAAAAGAAAATAAGAAAAATAGAGGATTAGAGAAAGAAAATAACCTAAGTGACACCAACCTTTGAAATAAACATCTTCATTAATAATAAGCAAATTCAATAAGCTAAAACAATAAGCTTTAACTAGTAAGCTTTTCTACTCGTAGTTTTTCTCTCTCTAATGGCGAATACCAAAACCCTTGCCTCCTTGATCGATTTTTCTTGATCTATTTGATTACTTCTCACCGATTAGCGTCTGATTATTCTCTAATTATATGCTAATCTTGACGTGATCATTAGGTCTTTGAATTGCTCGTTTTTTTTG